>APFE030866711.1:391857-443814 GCA_000404065.3 Pinus taeda
ACTTGGGTGAAGAAATAAAAGAGGTTGTTTTGGTTGAAAAGGTTCTAAGATCTTTGTCCTCTAAGTTTGAATCAAAATTTTCTACAATAGAAGAAAAATAGAATCTACAGAGCATTACCATGTCGCAGCTACACGAAATTCTAATCGCTTATGAAATGAGGAAAGGGGGACCATCAGATAGAAGAGAAGCCGCATTCAAGGCCTCAGGAAAAGGAGATTCCTATGACTCAAGACATATGTCAGAAGAAGAGGAAGAATCATTTTTTGTCAAAAACCTTCAACAGGGTGCTGGAAGATTCATAGGTAAGTTACCGTTCAAATGTTTTTCTTATGGAAGAGTCGGTCACTATGTTGCCAAGTGTCCTCATAAAGATAATCTTGACAAAGGTAAGGAACCAGTTAGATGGAACAGAAAACAGAATGTAAATAAGAAAAGCTATTACACTCATGAAGACAGTGATGGACTTTCAAATAGTGATGAAGATGAACAAGGTAATAATTATAGACTTTTAATGGCTTTTGAAGATGATGATTTCTTGGATGCTATAGATGAAGAAGGTCTTTATGTAGAGATTTCTAAACTCAAAATTTGCTTAGAAGAGAAAAACATGATTATAGATACTCTGACATCCCAACTTGCTGAAATGGAGAAACACAATGAAAAGTTAGAATGTGAAATTGTGGGACTTAGAAAGGACATTGAGAAAACAAAAGCTCTTAATCTTAAATTTTCTAAAGGGTTTGAAACTTTAGATGAGATTATCAAAGTGCAGCGCTCTCCTCTAATCAAGACAGGTCTTGGGTATATCGAAGAGACATCTCTAGCACAGAATCCATCTACCTCCAAAAGTTATCTTGAAGCTGCAAGGAGAAGTGAGCAAAGGCCCAATGGAGATCACCAGGTAAATCAGGGACAATTTACCTCAAGAATGAACAAAGACTACCAGGTAAATCGGGGGAAATCTACTTTAAGGATGAACAGAAGCTACAACCAGCCACAGGTAAAACATTCTCAATTTGCCTCAAGAATGGATGTCAATAGAAACTACAATCATTTGGTTGGTAGATTTGTCAATCGCAGGAGTTTCTTCAATGGCCAATGTTTCTCTTGTCATAACTTTGGTGACAAAGCAACTCAATGTGTTGCTTATAAGACAATCATGACTAGAGAAGCTCAAAAACAAAAAAGTATGACTGGGATCACGAAAAGGACCTACAATAACTTTTCTGCTCTTGAAAAGGAAATAGAATGTTCTATTTGTAACAACTTCGGTCATGAAGATTCTAAATGCAGGAGCAGGTTTCGGAAGACAACTCAGAAGGAACAAGCCTCAAGTGCCAAAACATGGAGAATGAAAGAACCACAACCAGAAAGATGTGGTATAGCCTTATATGCGGAAGGGCAAGAAAATCAATGGTACATCGAGAGCGGATGTTCGAAACATATGATAGGTGATAAAGAAAAACTTCAGTCATATAGTGCCTTAGAAAAGGAGAAGAAGGTCTGATTTGGAAATGACACTCCTGCACTCATAAAAGGTAAAGGTTCTATTCTTTTAAAAGAAAAGATCAAAGCAGGAAATGTTGTGTATGTTGATGGCTTAAAGCATAATCTATTGAGTGTCAGTCAAATGTGTGATCAAAGGAAATGAGGTGATATTTCGATCAAATGGATGCATTGTTCGTGAGCTTGATACAGGAGAAACAGTGATCAAAGGCATAAGGACTCCAAATAATCTATACATTCTCAAGGGAGGACAAAAACAATGCTATCTGAGCAAGAATGATGAACGCTGGCTATGGCACAGAAGATTGGGGCATCTAAGATTCTCCCAGATAAGGAAAGCATGAAAATATCAGGCAGTTTGTGGTCTTCCAGACATCAGAATTCTAGACAATACAATATGCAAATCATGTCAGTTTGGCAAGCAAACCAAAACTAACTTCCCTGAGAAGGAAGGATCAGCTAGCAGACCACTTGAACTTGTCCATACCGATGTATGTGGTCCATCTAGGAAAAGGTCACCTCGAGGAGAAGAATATTTTATATTATTCATTGACGATTTTTCAAGGATGTGTTGGATAGGACTTATGAAGCACAAAGACGAAGCCTTTGAAAAGTTCAAATCATTCAAAGCCTTGGTGGAGAACAAATCAGATCACAGAATCAAATGCCTCAGGTCTGATCGAGGAGGAGAATTTACCTCGAATGAATTTTTCGATTTTTGTGAAGAACATGGAATAAGAAAGGAATTCTCTACAACTAGGACTCATCAGCAAAATGGAGTAGTGGAAAGGATGAACAGAACGGTTCAACAAATGGCTTGTGCTATGCTTGATGAGTCTGGAACTCCCGCAACCTTCTGGGGTGAAGCCGCATTTGCAACAGTTACTATTCTCAACAAGACAAACGTCCGGGTAAATAACACTCAACCTCCTCATAAACTATGGTATGGTAAGACTCCCATGGTAAAATACTTCAAAATTTTTGGGAGCAAACACTACATCAAAAATACTGATGAAAATCTTGGCAAGTTTGAACCTAGAGCAGATGAAGGCATTCTCCTTGGTTACTCTCCCCACAGCAAAGCATACAAGTGTTACAATAAAAGTCTTGGAAAAATTGTTGAAAGTATTGATGTAGTGATTGATGAAGAAGAAAGCACTCCTAGGCAGGTAAGATCTGAAGACTTCGAAGATGATGAAGACTATCCATCAACATCAAATCAGATTCATGATGAAGAAGAAACCCATGAGGCACCAGAAGAACAGATAAGGATAGAAGAAAAGACTCCATCCAGGTACGTTAAAAAGAATCATCCAGAATCTCAAATTTTGGGGCAAAAAGAGGCAGGTGTACAGAAAAGAAGGACCATTTCAGAAGCTTCAAGCTATCTAGCATTGCTATCCTCCACTGAACCACAAAATGTAAGAGAGGCATGCAAAGATGAATGCTGGGTAAAAGCCATGGAGGAAGAACTTGAGCAGATCGAAAAGAATAACACTTGGGAGTTGGTTCCTAGACTAAAAGATAAGAATGCCATAGGAACAAAATGGATATTCAAAAATAAGCTAAATGAAAATGGGGAAGTTATTAGAAACAAAGCCAGACTTGTTTGTAAAGGGTATGCTCAACAAGAAGGAATCGACTTTGAAGAAACTTTTGCTCCCATTGCTAGACTTGAGGCCATCAGAATGTTCCTTTCTCTCTCTAGTTTTCAAAAGTTCAAAGTATTTCAAATGGACGTGAAATATGCTTTTCTATATGGAGACTTGGATGAAGAAGTGTATATTGAGCAACCAGATGGGTTTATCCTTGGAAATGATCTAAAGCTTGTATGCAGACTCAAAAAGGCTCTCTATGGCCTTAAACAGGCTCCAAGGGCTTGGTATTATCGCTTGGATAAATACCTCTGTCAACAAGGATTTATAAAAGGATCAACTGATAGCAATCTTTACATAAAAATTGACAATGATAAGTTGCTAATACTTGTTGTGTATGTTGATGATATCATCTTTGGTAGCAATGAAAAAGACATGAGTCAAAATTTTGCCTTAGTAATGTAGAAAGAGTTTGAAATGTCTATTCTTGGTGAGCTCACATATTTTCTTGGTTTACAAGTCCAACAAAACAAAGATGGCATCTTTCTATCACAAACCAAGTATCTCAAGCAGATCTTGAAGAAATATGGGATAGAGGATTCGAAACTAGTATGTACCCCTATGGTGACAGGATGTAGCCTCAGCGCAAATGATGAATCAGTAGCAGTACATCAACCAACCTATAGATCCATGATTGGTAGTCTACTCTATCTAATAGGTACTCGAACAGACATTATGCATGCAGTGGAATAGTTGGAAGGTTTCAGGCAAATCCAAAGGAAACTCATCTTCAGGCAGTTAAGAGAATTTTCAAGTATCTTCAAGGAACTGAAAACTATGGCTTATGGTATCCTAGAGATACAGATCTCACACTTCATGCATATACAGATGTGGATTTGGCAGGAAGCATGGATGGCAGAAAAAGCACTAGTGGTGGTGCATTCTTCATGGGTTCTAGATTAGTATCTTGGTTCAGCAAGAAACAAAGTTCTATTGCTTTATCTACAGCTGAAACAGAATATGTAGCTGCTGCATCTTGCTGCACACAGCTCCTTTGGATGATGCAAACATTGCAAGATCTTCAAATCACTTGTACTCCACCTATCTCCATTTTTTGTGATAATACAAGTGCTATCAGTATCTCAAAGAATCATGTCATGCATTCAAAGACTAAGCACATATCGATCAAGTATCATTTTCTCTGGGAACAAGTGCTGGAACAAAAGGTCAAATTGGAGTATGTTCCCTCTAAGGAACAAGTTGCTGATATTCTCACCAAACCACTGCCCAGGGAAACTTTTGAATACCTCAGACAGAAGCTAGGAGTAGTTGATGCATCATCTTGCTGTTGAAACTTGTCTATTTTAGAGAAAAGTGGTTGTACGTGAGTTGCATGAGGAGGATCCGCGTACATATGCATGTTTATGCAGATACAGTCACATATATGTTGGTTTGAAGGAAATCAATAAGGACAGACTCTGGTTGAAGAGAGTTTGATATGGGTCTGACAGAGACCATCTGGCACAGGTTTAGGGGGAGAAGATAAACTTCTAATAATGCATTGTTGGCATTACATTAGAAGCTCTTAGTTCGAGTACACAAGCTATTTTGGGTTCAGGTGGATCAGTTGCAGAAGGAGAACAGAAGGAGAGCATGGTTGCTGATCTGAATAGTGCTGCTGATATTAGTTATTGGTGACTTTCATAGTCTTGCTCTAGATATTTCATCTCTATGTCATATATATCTTTTATTACTATCAAGGTCATGTAACAACCTATTTTGGTTTCCCCACTATGCCTGGGATGAATGATGTAATGTTCTTGGTTATCATATGTAAATTTCTGATGTATCCCCACTTGGTTGGGTGGATGATCCCCACTTGGTTGGGTGATAGATGTATGTATAGAGTCTTTGATGATAGGAAGGTCAGTTATGATGTATGAGTCATGGTTCTTCTTGAAGAACATCTTTTTGCAGATCTTGCCTATAGTCAGGGGGAGCATGGCCAGCATAGCAGAGTAGAGATTTCTGCATGTACTCAGCGCGAGCATAACCCTTTGCCCTTGATGACAAAGGGGGAGAATGACTTTGAGGATATTGGGGTTGCCACCAAGTCCAAAGGGGCAGATTGTTGGCATTATGACACAGGTTTGGCGCTATGGCATAGGTGTTGTCCTTGATGGCAACTCACTCTGGTGACAGATCTCAGTTCAGGCTCTCAGAATGAAGGAAAAATGTATATACACAGGTTCATCGTGACCAAGCTGTGTATACACACGGGTTAGACATTCCTAAGACGCGTATGCGTATACACGCACTTTCACGCAAGGAAAAGCGCGTACATATGGGAGAACTTATGTTTGGTCCGTGGTATTTAGTCCTTGGTATTTGAACCTATGGTTTTGGACCATGGTATCTCGTCTGAAGTGTTGATGCCAAGTATTGGGTCCATGGTATTGATTTGTTATGGTTTTGGACCGTGGTATTGTGAAAGGCCTAAGACTATAAAAGAGGAAGGAGATCATTAGGCAAGGTCACGATCTGAATTATTGAATATCTGAGAAAGTGCTAGATCTGGAATATTGGTGATTGGGGTTATGGCGCAGAGCTGGATCTGAACGAAGGAGGAACCTAAGCGCAAAGAAAAGGATAAGTTCTATTGACGGGTCAAAATCTTAAGGCTTGAGTAATAGTATCTTTGTATGATTTTGATCTGTTATATGTGACGCACGCTTGATCTATAACTCTGATAATCTGGGTTTACTAATGTCTGAATATTTGAAGGAGTGAATTATCTTTATAGATCTGTACGCAAGTTCAGTGAAGCAAAGGCGCGTATACACGCTGTTTCTGTAAGTCAAAAGTGTGTATACGCAGGTTGGTCTTAACACAGAAGCGTATGCACGCAGGTTTCTGAATATTGAAGTAGCGTACATCTCTTAAATTATGTTCTAGCTGCTTCTGTTGATTACTGCAGTGATGTGGGTTCAAAATTGGTGTATGGTTACTGTTACTGTGTTCTAGGTACAGCTGTCAGAGAAGTGTCTATTTGATTCAGTTTTAATTGGTGAAAAGGAGATTGTTTGATGCAGAAATTCTTGATGTTTGATTGATGTTATTGAAAATTTATGAAACGAGGTCCCTGGAAGAAAGAGGAGGTTGTAGCCTTCTATAGGTCAGCACCTACGTACTAGTCCCTCAGCTAGTGCAAGAGCTAAAGGGGGTTATATCTCCCTTCCAGGAGAGGCTAGAGAACGAGAGAAGGTTGTAGCCTTTTGCAGGTTGAAGCCTGCATACTAGTATAAGTCTGCACCAGTACAAAAACATTGTAAAAAGAAGTTTCTAATTAAAAGAAGATAGAGACGAATTGCAACAGGTGGTTTTCACCCACATTGGGTTTCCACCTTATATCTTGTGTTCTTGTGTGTGATTATCTTCTGCTCTATTTTACTGTTCCTGGTTACTGTTTATATGATTATGATGTACAGATTAATGATCAACATCTGTAGAATAAATTAAATTATAAGTATGCATGGTATACGCTGGTTTCCTTATCTATAGTTGCGTATATACGCGGTTCTCTCTAACTGAAGTAGCGTATATGATCTGGGTGTGAAATGAAAAATAATTGACTTGATAATACTGATTCACCCCCCGGCCCCTCTGAGTATTATTTTCAACAAAAATATTTTGTGTGTGAGATATTTTTGGCCTTCTCTCTTCAAAGATTGCATTGTTATATTCCAAAAATGTCATGCTTATCAAATCTACAGTAGTAAAATGTGCATTCCTCCTCCACTCCATCCTATAGTTATCGTCTACCCTTTTGAAAAATGGGGCATTTATTTCATGACTTGTAACCCTCACTTGACTGGGGGGAATGGGTATATTATCATTGCATTTGATTATTTTACGAAATGGGAAAATGTTATTCTTACATTCAATAAAGATGGAAAAACTGCAACTTTATTTATATTCAACCATGTAATTTCTAGATTTGATATCCCTCAAGCCATAATCACCAAGCGTGGTTCCCATTTTCAAAATTTTATGTTGTTATAGCTAAATACCAAGTTGGGTTTATGCCATGATAACTCAACTCCTTATTATCCATAGAACAATGGCCAAGTAGAAGCTTTAAACAAATTTGCAGTTATCATGCTTCAAACAATGATAGGGATTTATAAAACAAATTGGCATCTCATGCCTTTGTTGGCATTATGAGCATACCACACCTCAATGAAAACAACTACCTGATTGACACCTTTTCAACTTGTATATGGTTTGAAATTTGTATTACTAATTGAATAATAAATTCCATCCCTAAAACTAGGCATCAGATTACTCCTTGTTACCTCTATCGAGGAGAAACCCTTTTTATATTTACCACTTCTAGAAGAAAATCATCAAGATGCCACTCTCGTTACTGAGGCCTAATTTTTTTTATTAAAGCTCATTTTGATAAAAATGTTAATCCTAGAGTTTTTTTCAAAAGGTGACTTGGTCCTTTTATATGATCAAGAGCATGCTAAGCTTGGAGCTGCTAAATTTGGGCATATGTTTCACGACACTTACATCGTCAAATGCGTACGTCAAAATGGCTCCTATGAGTTAGTGGATTACAATGGAATTTATTTTCTTGCGCCCAAAAATGGGCTTTATCTCAAAAGGTACTATGCTTAGGTTTTCTACATTGATACTTTGTATATTGTTGTACCATAGTTTTGGTGTGTTACAATTTTTCTTTTTGCAAATAGTTTATAACTTTGTGGATTATCCTTTGTTATACTTCATTTGAATATGTCAAAAATCCCTTTACCTTATGTTGGCTTTGCTGATGGTGCTAGCCATAGTACTCATAATCTTTCTTTTGCTACATGGGCAGTTTATACACTTGCAGATGAGTTAGTGAGTCTACATGAAATATGTTTGGGTTAAACTACTAGCAAGCATTGTGTAATATAGTGCAATGATTGAACTATTATCTTATGTCATTGCTTTTGGTATTCATCATTTGCTTATTAGAGTAGATTCTGAGCTCATATAGCTAAGTAATGTTCATTCTGTCAAAGGTCCTTCAATTTTAAGAATTTTTTTAAGGGTTCGTCTCTTGGAAAGATATTTTAATTACTTAGAATATCAACACATTCGAAAATTTATAAATACATTGAATGATGCAATAGAAAACTATGTATTAGATATACATTTTTAGAATTTGTAAAAAAATATAACATGCATATATTTCCCAAAGATAAATAGCTCAAATAGTTTTTGCAAAGATTTTTACATAATAACAAGTCTTCAAGACAGATGGGGCTTACAACCTTTATTTATCTCATATATGCTGATAGTACCAAAAAACAAAATCCATCGCTAAAAATGCCTAAACTATAGGCATGATGCTCATGATAGCAAACTACAATATGGGCTACTTTTTGAAGCAAAGATTTTTTCCACCCAAGTACTCTTATGGTATATATTTAGTAACAGATAGGGATATCATCAATATTTGAAAAAAAAAAATCTCGGGTAAGCCCCTCTAGATTCTACTCAATATCTCCAAGTGCCTTAGTTTCTTGAAGGTTATTTTCACCTATCTCAACTTGTTGTTGACCATGCCTTTGAGCCAGTGGCATTCCAGTTGATCATACTAGTCCTAAATATGCATGATAATTTAATGTTATTCTTGAAACAAAACCAAAAATGCATAAAAATCTAATATTTTGAAAACAAATTCCTGATTCATACCATTGCATCCCTTTAAGAAATACTAGGTTTGGATCTCCTCTAAAATCCATCCCTACATATACATAGTCTTCAATCATGATGATATGTTCTTGTAACTACACGCAGAAAATATGATTGAAATTCATCATTTGGCCACCACCATGGTGTGCCATCAAACCTACCCATCTCCTCATCTGAGGCTCTTTGGGTGGAGGTCTCTCCACTGTTATCCTCTTAGAATGAAATAGTAGTACTCTTTCAAGGGAAAAAAACCAAAATAGAGCCATAACCAAATTTTTTTAGGTGACCTATCCTACATCTATTTAGTTGTTATTTCATGTTGATTAAGAGCCCCTCATAGTATTTGAACATTGTTTATTCATGCAATCAAGAGTATATTGCATTTGGGCCTTTATGGGAAAATGTGGAGCTACACTACCAGAAACGTGGTTAATAGTAAATAAGAAATCTTTCAATGGAAGATCACTTATGTCCTTAATTTCTGTCTTTCCACTGGTATTCTTTCGTTCTCCCTGGACATAATATGCAATGACATGGTAGTCAATCAGTTCATTGTGACCTCTATGACCTGTCAGTGAAACCCTGCCTCCTCTCCATGTTAGCCAAGTTAAGAAGTAAATATATTATACTTTAATAGTGAGCATATGGGTTCCAATCTAAAACTTTTGTTCATTAATTTTCCATGCTCTCACCAAATAATTTATAATTGTTAACTTAGCTCTCATCCCTGGGATCATGATAAAAATTGTTAGCCCACATTCTTGAAGTGCCAACATGGTGTTGGCATCATTAGCTTTAATGTGATATTGTGCCTCATGATCTCTCTCCCTCCATTCCAATACTTTGATAAATGAAAATCCTGTCTATAATAATATGAAAATATGTTGGACAACAAACATTAAAAAGTGTGAGTCATTTCTTCGAAAATTTTAATTTTTTTGCGCATTGTAAAACCGACGAAGCTTTTCATTTATAGATGCTGCAATTTTGTTGCACCCCTACCTTTTAGCCTCTATGTCGATCTTGCATCGACACTAATCTTGATATGATATGCTTGTGACAACCCAACGGTGAATTTTCTCCGTTTAGGAAGCTAAAAAACAAAAATTGCAATATTAAAATAGAAAATAAATACCATAGAAATGGATATGAGACAAAGGAATCTTACTTAGAAGAAATGGCATCTAATATCATCCATTGGTCTGCCCAAAATCGACTTGTAAAGATCAAGGGTAAACGATGGTTTTTGGGTTCTGCAATATGGAAAAACAAAATGGTAAAAATAAAATTACTTTTCATCCTTTTATAGGAATAAAAGTTTCTTTTTTTATTGTTATTTTTACCATTTTACCTAATTTTCAATAATTAATTCTTTTTTTTTTTTTTTTTTATATAATGTTTTGGGAAAATATAATGATTTTTGGTCTAAATGTGTAGATAATGGGTTAAAATATTGAAATATAATACTTCGGCGTGGGTATACTTGTATCACCTTTTCATGCTCATTAAAGTTGTATGAAAAACGGAACCCTATGGAGTTGTGTTTAAGCTCTTTTCATACTCTCTAAACATGAAAATATAGCTAAGAGAACTTGTTTCTTTCAGACTCAAAAAAGTATTTGTAAGAATGTCTATCTAGTATAAATTTAACCGTTTTCCAGACTGAGTGGACTAATTACAAAAAAAGAAAACATTGGTCAATCATAATTGAAAGAGTTCTCCCTTTTATTGTTTTATCCTTTTTTTGGCCTTAGGAGAATAAATTTGTAAAAAGAACATTACGGAGTTTCCTTTTAGTTATTTTTCAAATTATCTAAACATGAAAAGAAGTCGAGTTATCCTTTCATTGAACTCATAAAACGAAAACAATGTAGTACTCATCGACCATAATGATGATGATGAACCACAAAGGTTGGTTCAAAACATCGATACAATAAAACATGAATGTGATGACTCTGGAAGACATCAATACACAAAATGTAGGACTCATCGACCATGATGAGTCTAAACCACTCCTTACTAAGAGTTTGTTAAAAATACTCTGAAGGACTCATTTGAAGGATTATTTTATACTTCAAGCATGTGTTATCCTCCTAAACATCGTGTAAAAATAAAAAGGCACTTGCTAGGAATTGTGGGGGATATTAGGAAAGAAGTATATAAATTATGTATTTGAAAATATAGAAAGTCACTCTTGAACATGACAATCTGTCACTTTTTATGTCATGGTTGGGAAATCTACATGTCTCTCTATTGATCATGCCCCATTGAAAGTATTAATATTGGTCTTTGTTCCTATTTTGAGTCAATTCCTTCCAAGTCAATTGTTGTGTCATCAACATTTTTAAGAGAAGTTCAACCTAGAGCCAAAAAAAATTGTAGTCCTTAAATCCTTCTATCACACCGTCCATCCCCGAATAAGTCCTAAATCACTCCTATTTTATTCTACTTGAAATCCTAAAATAATTTTTGTGTTGTTGATGGGGGATATATTAAAGCCCTCTTATGATAGATCACTTCCTATCAACTTCATCACAAGATCTAGGAAATTGATTTAGAATCCCCTTTTAGTACCTTGGAACTTGCATGCCTCAATGGTAGATCTCCTCACTTTTGGAAATAGGTTTACATCATTGAACTTTGATCGAATGATTGTGTGTGTGTTTGACTTCAGATCAATTATTCACATCAATTTGTCACATGCAAGCAAATGATGTCAAATATAGATCTTTCGTCATCTGAAGAACCATTGTCATCAATCCCTAGAAAATATGGGGGAAATACCTCTCCATAAAAGATAAAAATCCTAGATTACATACCTTAAAACCCCTATTTTTGGATAATATCACAAGTATTTTGCATTACAACCTATGGCATCATACTTTCTATAGTTAACATCTTGCGAGTTCATCACAATTTTCCTTATTAAAAAGTTTGTCGATCTTTTTACATGGGTAAAAAATTAAAAAATAAATACAAAGATTCTATTCTAGAAGCCTCATGGAGGTATCTTCTTGATTGGTGAGGATATGGGATCGAATCCTTTCTCAAGTGGTTCTCATTCGTACCACAGTGGATCCCATTCCCTCCATTCTAGATCTAATTCATACCTAAGTGGGTCTTAAACTTCCATCCTTGGCCTATAAATACGATGCACTCAAAGGAAAAGGGGTTGGATTTTAGAATCTTGAACTATACTTTCACTCCGCTAAAGTATCCAATGAATAATTTTGAATTCAAGGTTGGAATTGAGGACTATCAGGAGGAAGCTATTAACATCAAGTCTTAGGTTGTAACTCCCTCCATTTCCTTATTAATACAAAGTATATTTCTTTCCCACATATGCTTTATCATTGTGCAAATGTTGTAATGGATCCTTGATCACCTACTTAGAATTTGTTGAGTATCTTTTATATCAAATGCTTTTATTAGTTGTTTCTTGGTGATATTGTAAGTTTTGGATTTGAGGATCAAAGGGAGAACATGACATACAATAAAAAAAGAATTAGTGAGGACAAATTCCAGATTCCCATGTATTCCCATATTTAAATTGTCAACTGTATTTTAAAGAAATCTTGTATATTTGTGTGTGTGTTTTATTCTAGTGTTTGGTTTCTTAACCTAGGGAGATCACTCTTGTATACAAGAGAAATTTGTTTGCCAAACAAAAAACATTTGTGAGTACCCATGCATATAATCATTTCATTCACTACAAGGAAAATATATTCTAGAGGAGGTTATAATGGATCTTTTTAGTGTTATAAATTGGCAAAGATTGCCAAGAAAACATCCGCTTGTGGGAACATATGTTTTAGAAAAGCTTATAACAGAACTTCATCATAGCTGAAAAATATGGGCAGTTGTAGGTTTTAGAGGATGTTTTTATTTTTCGGTGTGCTTTATGGAACAAGTAGCCTCGGTGCACTACTTATAGAAATGCACTGGGCTTCATACATAATTAAAAGCACTGAGGTGTTAATTTAAGGAGCATTGAAATCTGAAATTGTATATCCACCCCAGTCCTTAAAAAAAAAAAAAATCCTCAAAGAATTCAACTCAAAGAGAACCAGACCTTGAAATGTATACCATGTTGGTTCTCATCATATAAAAAAATCCCCGTTTGTTCTTTAATAAAGGAACAACTTGAGGGCATGCAAAAAATAATTGCAGTTCTGGTGCTTTCTCTTCAAAACGCAACACTGAAATGTCTTGTTTACATAAACACACCGGTGTGTTTGATACATAGAGGGTATGGTGTTGTTAATATTAATAGTACATTGGCAATGGAAATAATATTTTTTTAGAACCGAGGGGTGTTAGTTCTATGAAAGCATTGGTTCGTTAAGAGTTACAATGCACCAAGGAATTAATTAAAAACAATTTCGGTGCTTGAAGACATGATAGCCCTAGTGTTGTCATTTTCTGAAAAGGCACTGGTTATGCTAAAAGATGATGTCACTATGATTTTATTTAAAGTAAATCATAAGTGTGTTTTTATGTTATGGAAACACTCATGTTTTTGTATAAGATTTTCTCTTTTTTGAGACATCGACTAGTGACAGTGCAATTATTATAATTTTAAAAAAAAAATATTCATTGAGCAATCGGCATATATATTATAAAATTATTCATACAAATTGATATTTGTTTAGTGAATTTGTATATGATGTTTGGATTAATTTTTTATATTATCAGATTTTGCACCTTTTCATTATAATATTTAATCATCCATATGTTTAATCAGTGGTGTAACATTTCACAATGACATTGGATAACACAATAGAATAAATTAAAATATATCTTATTATATATCAATAAGAGGATCTTTGTCATACAAAATGGGATTGTTATTGGTAACCCCTTGCCTTTCAATTGGGACATTATGGTCATGATTACATTAACCAAAATCTCTTATTTTCACAGACAATTATTTCAAAAAATACAGGAAGTTGCATTTATATCCAAATAGATCATCATTCTTCATTGGAACTGCTATCAGTGCTCGAACTAATTCCATGGATTGGGTTATTTGGAGGAACGTTTTGTTGATTGCATCGATTTTTTTTTATCTTCTTGATCTTGTTCCATTTGCAAACATAAAAATAAAGTGTAATGAGTGTATCTACATTGGTGAGAATAATGAAAATTGAAATAAATAATATACATCAATGTAAATCGAAAAGAAATGTACCATAGAAAAAAGTGACTTGTGAATTATCCACATTCTTTCAAAACCAAATCTCATGTCTTCTTTCAACAACTGTTATGTTGGCATAGTTTCATACTTTATTTCCTACAAGTTTTATAACCCATGATAAATCATATATTTAATATAAAAGTTTTTTGTTCTGTTAATTATAAACTCAGAGAAGTAACACAACATAGATACTTAAAAAATTCCACAATTAATGTTTGATAGGCCAAAATATACTCACAACCATTATTTAACCCAATATCAATCTATTCTTCTGATGGCTCTTCTTTGTATGTTAGCACCTATTTGAAGACATTCAAGGATGGTTGTTGTAAAACAACTTAAAATATACAAAAATGAATCATTGATTTTTTATAATGAAATATTAACAATTACTCATAAAATTTGAAATCAACCTTTTTCTTCGTTGTCGTCATGTTTTATGTGCTGAATGAGTTCCATCTTCTTTTCTTTTCTATAAGAAAATACTTGAAAATTAATAATTAATGCTAAAATATTTTTTATATGTACAAAGTCAATCATGATTACATACATTTGAAGCACATTTTGTTTAGATGCCTCCTACTGTGATGAAATTATGTCTATTTCTTTGACCATCTCCTTGTACACTCTTTTGGACATTCTTATTGGCATGTTTCATATATCAATGCATTGATGATTTGGGATTTTCATAATCTTCGTGAAAAAAGTAATAAACTATTTTTATAATGATATATGAAAACTAAATATAAAAAAATAGATATTAATAAATTAATGATCTCTCTCTCTCTCTCTCTTCTCTCTCTCTCTCTCTCTCTATATATATATATATATATATATATATATATATAGAAAATCATTTTATACAATAGGAATATTAATTTTAGAATGATTTTGTTTTTTTGTTGTATGTTTTTTCTATTGTAAGTTTGACATGTCTCATTGACCATTGATCTGGAAATGCTTCCTGTAATTTAGCTATAATTTCATTCTTAAAATCATTGCATTTATTTCTGTATTCTAAGTGGAAACTATATCTATACCTTCATTCCACTAGATCTCTCATAGTTCTGTTAAAAAAAATCCCCTTTCATTAACCTCCAACACCACTCAAGATAAGCCAACAAGCAATTCATCGTCATTTATTTGTTCGATAATTTTTCTTTTCATATAATGATATTGATCTTTCCCTTGATGTTACTCCCCATAGAAAATTATACATATATGAATTAATAGATTGTCTGAAACATGTTATCTAATATTCTTAAGTATATTCTTAATGGAAAAAAAAAAAAAAAAAACCTCATATTGAATAATATTTTTTCATTCACTTGATTCATCATTTTGAATTTTTTCTATTAGCCTTTTACGCTCTTCTGACCTTCTTCATTTTATGGCTCTGTATGACACACACCAACTAATTTGTATTAGTTGAACTTACATATAGTTTAAACATATTAATTTTGTAAAGAATTTACAAACAGCTTTCCTTCTCTGTTTTTTTGATGTGATGTCATTGTATTCACCAATATTTTTGTTACTTGAATCCTTTAGAGACACTTTTTTATCAATATAAAATATGTAACATTCAATATAGACACCATTAGATATATTTTACAAATAAATCAAAAAACATTCAGCCAGAAAAAACTCTAGTAACTGGTGCATTTATCTGAATAAATGCATCAGTGTGTTTATAAGATTAAATGCATCGGGATTATAATTCTTCGGCAACATCATGGAAAAATAAATTTTAAGATTAATTTTTAATTGGGACAGTGTGATTTGTAAGGCTAAACGCACCACACTGGTTTAACAGTGCTATTAGAAACATACACGTCAGTGTGTTATATTACACTGGGAGCAACGATGAATAGAATGGATAGAATCGAAAGTGTTATAATATACCAGTGTGTTAAAATACTCAGGTAGGCTCAATGTTTTATATTACAGAGGGTGTAGCATGCAATATATAGTCTTTAAAAAAAAAGTAGAGGGATGACGGTGTAATTTGTAAGGCTAAACACAATAGAATGATTTAACAATGCTATTAGGAACATGCATGTTAGTGTGTTATATTACACTCGGAGCAACAATGAAAATATTGAACAATATCTGAAGTGTTATAATAAACTGGTGTGTTGTGTTACTTAGGTAGCCCCGATGCATTATGTTACATAGGACACACCATGAAATATATAGTTGTTTTCTAAAAATAAGACAGGGCTGACAATGCAATTTGTAAGACTAAACGCATCGTAATGATTTAACAATGCTATTAGGAATAGACGTGTTGGTGCATTATATTACACCAGGAGAAACAATGAACAGAATAGATAGAATCGAAAATGTTACAATTTACTGGTGCGTTGTTTTACTTAGGTAGCATCGGTGTGTTATAATACAGATGGCGCATTGCGCAACATATAGTCATTTTTTTTTTTTAAATATGGAGAGGGCTGACGAGGTTTGAATTTAATTCAATAAGGGATTCTCCTACTTTATATGTCCCTATATATAGTAAGTACAAAAACCCATTAAATCTAAAATGCCTAAATTAAAAAACCCTAATTGTGAAGTGGTAGAGAAAGTTAAACCCTAATGTGAAATTTTGTAGGAAGAAGCAAGGGTTTAAGGTAAGTATTGAATATTTTTGTTTTTTTCTTTTGAATTTTAATTAAATTTAAATAAGAATAGAGATTGTAAAAAAAATTTACTAGTAAAATCTATAGTAATGTTTTTATTATACAAGGTTTTTAATATTTTTTTTTTCTAAATTATGACTAAATCTACCAGAAATTGTAAAATATTTTAACATTAAAACTTAAGATTCCTATTATCTAGGGTTATGAGTGAATCACCTAATGATCCTCATCATTGGGTAACTATATGGACCTTAATACACCTCCAATCTTACTAAAATCAACTCTTATCATAATTCATTACATGTTTTAATTATATTTTTCTTAATGAGATGAGTTAAAGTAAGATGTTATGTCTAGTGGTCTAATGTGCATTGATTACAGGTTTTTTGGAGAAAATCATGGCAATTTTGGCTAATTAAGGTGCAGGAACTCGACTGAGACAATAAGGAGAGATTATAGGAGATGGATCTTCCTCATTAAATCCACACTCATTCGAATATCCCTCAATCAAATCACACTAGCTTGGAGTTGCAAGCAATCGAGTCATGGAGATCATTGGCAACCGAGCTAGTGATAGTTAAGAACCAGATCATCTTGAGTTTGGGAGCCAAGCCTCCCTAGATTTAAGGAAGTTGTTGCAGAATTCAATTGTATAAATAAGGAGGCCTAGAGCCTCATTAGGATTCAAATTTTTTTATGTAAGAGCACTAAGAATTTTCGAGTTAAAGGACTGTGGCAAAACATTGTTATGTAATTTTTTGATATGATAATGAGAATGAGCATTTCCTTGATCCAGCACTGAGTTGAATTAGAAGGATGAATCTCTTGGGCTAGGGCCCAACCCTAGCTGCAGAGGTTCCTCTTATTGTACTTTAATGTTTAGGTTATTTCATAGGTTAATTGTTGAATTGATTTTAGCATTGTTTCATTCCAAGCAGTGGTGAATTTGATTAGTTTGCTTCTATTTGTGCATAGCATTAGAAGTAGATTTAGAGAGATAAATGAATACCAAAAAGGCTTATAGAAGGTGGATTTGGACTCACTCCTCCCTTTAGGGACCATAGTATGAGGAAAAACTCCTATTCAGCCCCAAAAAGACAAAATTATGATTTCTTATGGAATTTAGGGTTTTCTGATACTTAGACCAGCATCTTCTCTATTTTCAAAAATAGGTTTCAATTTTTATCTTTGATATCTCCAACCTTGTACTTGATCTCATGGAGCTTCACGAAATTCTGCAATTATTTACATGCATGAACTAGGGAATTAAATAATGGAATTATATTTTCTTATGTTGATTGGAAATCTTTCTTGTTTAACATGATTCATGGGTAAATGTAAGTGATGTGTGTATTGCGGGAGTTTCAATAGTGCAGGAAGATCTCACGTCAACAGCCCCAACATAACCTCATCCATCCATGATCACCAATAGCCGCTAAGCTCATTAACCAATTTATCATTCCATAGGAACAACTTTCCATGTTTGCGAGTAAATCCAACCATATTACAAACTTTGGTTTGAGTTCTGAGGAAGTCCTAGCCACTCCCTTGCCTTATTTCTTCCATCATTCACCTTCTCTAAACCCTATACTACCTTCCAAATTACTCCTATTTCTTTCGGACGGATCCTGTAGGAATATAGGGGATCCTATAGGAGCATTAGGACATCCTGTTGGTGAATTAGGACATCCTGTAGGATCACCTGTATTGGCCTATTTTGAGGCCGATTTGTGGAAAAATCATACAGAAAGATAGAATAAGACCCCTACTTACCTCCCAAGCCATCTAACCTTTCACAACCATCTCTAACCCACCCGCCATACCACCAAGAAAAATTAGCATTCATATTATCACCAAAAAGGACAAAAGGTTATTGTGTTCATTCATATGCACAATAGTAAAGTGTTTAATTATCTCAGATTGCATGCCTAGGATAGTTAGGAGTACACACATGTTAGCTTAGGATTCTTATGAAGCAAGATCTCTTAACAAGTAGTTAGATGAGTGGTGTGTTTAAAGCATTTATTTCAGTCTTTCATTACTATAGTGGACAATATTTCAATTCTCTCAATTAGGGTAAAATCCTCCTTTGTCCATTGGTAATAAAACTTCTTCTAAATCAATAGAAGACCAGTTTGAGAAACTCTAGTGGTCTATCGTCATCTCAGCAGTGATAAAGAGTGGACCCATTACATCTACTTGTGTATAAATCACTGTCACCTCCAAGTTTGTATGGACCATGGGTTGATAAAATAAAGTTGGTAGCCCTAGGAGTTGCAACATTCTTGCTGCAATACTAGTGCTCATCACTTTTTGGCATTGTTGTCAGGGAGGTTTCTAAGTAGATGTGATTTCTATTTTCTTTCTTCCATTTCTTATCTCTTTCGTTCTGCTATTAGCTTCATTTTTTTTGAAAAAGTAATTGTAAGTTGGTTTTCTTTCCTTTCCATTTTGTAAGTAATATTTCATTCAATTGTTAGTTTCCATTCAGTTTGTTATTTCAATTGTGCAATTAGTCTTAAAGCTTCAAAAACAAAGCAAAAAAAAAACTTATTTCATGCCTCATAGGAATAGGGATAACTAAGGAAAATTTCTACCAAATACCCCCACCACTTAAAACAACCAACCTTCCCTCTTCTTCGGTGGGTGTGAATTGGAGGATCCCTTAGGCGAGAAGCCAAAGATTTTTGAAGACCCTACAGGGATAGAAGAAGAAGTAGAACCCATTCCAACTGATCTAATGGCTAAAAATAGAAATGACAAAAGAGAAACCAATGGGGTTGCCAAGATGAAAAAAATAAGCCCCTCTTCTCTTCATCACTTCCATGGCCTGATCTCAGAAGATCCATATACTTTCTTGTTTGAGTTCGCTTTCGTATGTAGAACTTATGATTACACCATTGATGATAAAAAGTTGAAATTATTCCCATCCACTCTCAAGGATGCAACTCTCCGCTAGTTCATGGGTTTACCTGGGGATAACATCACCACCTGGGCTCAGAAGCAGCAAGCCTTCAAAAAAAAGTATTGGGACTACTGTAGGTCTAAAGACACTAAAGAGGAAATTTTTAGAATGACCATAGCACATGATGAGTTCTTAGAAGATTACGTGGAAATATTCCAGCTTAGCTACAAAAGGGTCAGGTGCACACTTGATCCTGAGTCACTGAAGCTAGTCCTACTCAAGGGGATCAAGGAAGATCCTCTAGATACCCTAAACCTACTAGCAGGAGGGGACATCTACCATCAACCCTATAAAGATATCAAGATTTCCTTTAAGGAGCATTCTAGGGAAGCTAGGAAAAAGGGTAAGGGTAGTCAACCAATGGCCAACTCATCCTCTTCTAACACATCCATAAAAGGTGAAATTGTATATATGTTGGAATATTTCAAGAGTGAAATGATACAAACCCTTGTCCTACAGATGGACATTCTGCACATCAAGCGAATGCAGGAGGAAGCATAGAGATCATTAGCCATCTTCTGCTCCAAATGCACAAGGAGGCACCTTAGGAATGAATGTCCATTAAACCTTATAGAAATCTACTTGATCTGTGAAGAAAACCACTCCAAAAACAAGTTCCCTTCTCTACCTAGACTAAAAGTTGTGTATCAGGGAACTGAAGGGGTGACTTAACAACTCTGCTACATAAATCAAAGGAGGCCTGATGGGCCTCGACCATACCAGCAGGGAATGCAAGGGTCATCCTATGCATATTACAACCCTAACCAAAACACATCCATTCCCTCTTTGGGACCCCTTACTCATCCCTTTTGGTCTACACCTTCTCCTTGGTCTTTTGCACCTCAATACCATTCCCAGCTGACCAACCAGCCATTTCAGCCATATACGCCTCAAACACTAAAGATAATGAGGTATTTATAATATATCAAAACCGCAAAAGGAATAGGTATAAAGGAATTGGCCCATGTAATAAAGTTAAATCGCAACACAAAATGGAGCCATAACTGATATATACATATATATGTAATATATCAGATTTATAAAGAAACAAGCATTAAAGTATTGAAGGGTCAGACCCGAAACATAAATATATCGTGGTTTAAAGTCTCATCGGGTCCACCCTTACACAGAGCCATGAACGTTGGGATCCGTCGATTGCGACTTGCAGTGGCAGACCCGAAACACATATATGTTATATTTTATAAGCCAACGGGTCCGCATTATCGCATAATTCTTAATACATACACATATAACTATGCTGATAGAGATATGGGTAGGCCGGACCTGAAAAACTATGTGTTGCATTGATAATTTCGCTATGTCTGCTGTATCAGTAGGCCAGACCCAATATGGATTATGCTCCGATTTATAGTTCTACCGGGTCCGCAAAGCCATATAGTGGTTGTTTCTGCCGATTGGTGATTACAGGCCGGAACCAATATCATATGTATTATGATTTATAGTTTCGTCAAGTTCTATGGTCATTGGATAACATATATATATATATATATATATATATATATATATATATATTATATATATTATATATATTATATAATATTTCCTGTGTCGATTGGGATGAAAAAGCACATTTTATGGTATATTTTCGTTATAAAATTATATAATGGAAAAAGTGCAGTTTTGAAGGATTTATGCGTAAGTCTAACATTAGATTGATATATATGGAAAATTTTGATTGTGATATGTGATGGGAGTTCAGATCTGATGGATTTATGAAACATATTTAATACCTTTTGAGTTTCACGATAAACTAAAGGTTTACATTATTTTCATTATATAAAGGGAAGATCGGTGATATGGCCAGATTTTAAGAAAAAGGAAGTTGGAATCTGATACATGCGTAAGCCTAGGTTTTGCACAAGTTAAACATAGTTTATTATATTAAAGTAGATTAAGGCATATACAAAGAAACTTAGTAGCGGATTAATAGAGAAAGTCAGTAATTATTGTCTTCTTTTAAAATTAGTGGTTTTCTGTTATTTTATGTTCTTTGAGGTGTCTTTAAACCTCTGTAAAATTCTGTAATAAGTTTTTAATCCAGAAAGTTAGGGAACAATTTAGTAGTTTAACAGTTGCAGAGATCAACAACTATTTCACAAATGTATAAAAGTAAGAAAATTTACATAGAAAGGGTTGTTGAATGTTTGGAGAACCCGGAGACTAGGCCACTGTATTCCTGATGTCATCGTTGATTAATGAAATAATCAAAGGTTTTCATGAGTTGTTACATATAATTTTGTAAGTTTCTCTATCATGTGTCATGTTATGTTTTCTTCTTTTCAAGTATAGTAATGAAGTTGCAGGTCAAGATTCCTTAAAAGAGCACTCCTATACTTGAAGTCCTCACTTCCTTTATGAGTTATAGCTAATAGTTTCTATGAAAGATCGGCATAATGTCTATGATTCAGTTCTTATTGTCATGCTTCCTCTAAGCTACAGATAGTAGCTCCTGCAAAAGATTAGCATATTATCTTTAGCTTCTCATTCAAACTTTCTTCATTCATCATTTATATCTAGCAACAAATGGCATTCCGAGATGTTCTGGTCATACATGTATTAAGAGTTAAATACCAAGTTTCTAGGTCATTCATTTGAGAATATAACAAACAATAATTGACAGTAAACTATATTTATTAATGTCTTAAGCATAATTTCCCTATAGGTAGGAAATTAGTTTCTTAAGGAAGAACAGTATCCATTGAATCCTGGGAGTACCCTTCTGACTTCCTAGTTCTCCAGCCTAAGACCAAGCTTAATGGTTTTCCTCTCATACTTGGGAGGCCTTGGTTAGCCACTGCCAATGCCTTCATCAGCTGTAGGGCTACAAACATGACTACAAAAAATGGGCATCTATCCAAGCAATTGATCTTGTACCCTCTTGCTCAACCATCTTTAGAACATGATTTACCTTTATGGCGGGAAGAGGAGGAAGAAGATGAAGTTTATTGAGCCCAACTCTATACCCTGGAAACTGCCATGGGCGGAGGACATCCTGATGAAGATGATTTCATTGAACACATCCAACACCTTGTCCTTAGAGGAATTTCTAAAGGAAACTAAGAGAAACCATCAGATTGATCTATGCTTAGTTGTTTCAAACCCTACTCGTGTCAAGACAATAGAATTTGGCCCTGAAAGAGCTTTGAAAATCAACCCTTCTTTTTGTACACCAAGAAGAAGAGTTGTGAAACATGCTAAGGGAACATTTGGATGCCTTTTCTTGGAGTTACAAAGAAATTAAGGAAGTGCACCCCTCAGTGTGCATTCACCACATCTATATCAAAGAAGGTTGCAAACCAGTCTAACAACCCCAAAGGAGAATGAATCTGACTCTCAAGGATATAGTGAAAGAAGAATTGCAAAAGATGCTAGATGCAGGTTTCATTTACCCTATCTTAGACAGTGAGTGGGTTTCTCCTTTGGTGTTGGTTCCAAAGAAAAAGGGAAAGTGGAGGATTTGTGCTAATTACAGAGAATTAAACAAAGCAACAAAGAAGGACCATTTCGCACTACCTTTCATTAACCAAGTTTTAGATGCCCTGGCAGGGAAAAAGTTCTCCTCTTTCTTAGATGGCTTTAGCAGGTACAATCAAATCCAGATTAGCCCAAAGAACCATGATAAAATCACCTTCATCTATCCTTGGGGTACTTTCGCTTATAGGGTCCTTCCTCTTTGCCTATGTAATGCCCCTGTCTCTTTCGAGAGGGCAGTCTTGAGTATCTTTGCCAAGCTAGTCCATGATGTAGTGGAAATTTATATGGATAACTTTACACCCTATGGGCGTGATTTCTAGAAGGCTCTCTCTAACTTGGGGAAGGTGTTGAAAAAATGCATTCAAATGAACCTATCCCTTAGTCCCAAAAAAAGTGAGTTCTTGATGACTGTAGGGACTGTTCTAGGTCACTCAATATCCCAGAAAGTACTGAAGGCAGACCCAAATAAGATAGCCATCATCCAAAGGGTCCCAGCTCCGCAAAAATAGAGATATGTCAGAACTTTTGTAGGTTTAGCCGGATACTATAGGATATTTATAAAAGACTTTATCAAGTTAGCTTCTCCTTTATTTGGGTTATTGGCCAAGGAATCTGAATTTGTATGGTCAGAAAGCTATCAAGAAGCCTTGGACACCCTAAAGTACAAGTTGACTACTGCACCTATTCTCCGAGGCCCAAATTGGGCTCTTCCTTTCCATATACATGTCAATGCCTCTCACAAAGCCATAAGAGCAGCTCTGGGCCAGCTAGATGACAAGCTACCTTATGCCATTTACTTCATAGTAAGAATCTGTCAAAAGTTGAGTTGAACTACATAGTGACTGAAAAAGATTTCCTAGTTTTTGTGCATTCATTGAATAAATTTAGACATTACATTATTGGTTACCAAACATTTGTACATACTGACCATACTGCAATTAAATACTTGATGAATAAACTTGATGTAAATGCCTATATTATTAGATGGTTACTTTTATTTCAATAGTTTGATTTAACTATTATTGATAACCCTGGCAAGGAGAATGTTGTTGCAGATTTTTTTATCCAGATTGACTTTGCCTGCAGGGGAGGAAGGAATGGTGAATGATCAGTTCCTAGATGAACACTTATTCATCGTTTCAGTTCCCTCTCCATGGTTTGCTGACATAGAAAATTACTTGGTGTCTACACAATTTCCAACAAATTTGTCTTACAAGGTGAAGAGAAAGATTGTAAGGAAGAGCACCCCATTCACTTGGATTGGGGGAAACCTCTTCAAACTAGGCCCGGATCAAATTCTGGGAAGATGTGTCAGGGAGGAGGAAGTCTTTGACATCCTTCTAACCTATCATGATGGGACTTGTGGAGGTCACTTTGTAGCCAAAATAACAACATTCAAGGTACTACAAGCTGGTTATTACTGGCCCACTCACCAATATGTGAGGAGGTATACTAGTCAGTGTGATCGGTGACAAAGGATGGGGAAACCTACCCCAAGGAATGAAATTCCTCTAAAACCTCATGTGACTTTCGAGCCATTCGGTAAGTGGGCCATGGATTTCATTGGACCCATTGGCCCTCCATCCAGGCAAAAACACTACATCATTGTGTGCACTGACTATTTAACCAAGTGGGCTGAAGCCAAGGCCATCAAAGTAACAACAGATAATAGGTGGTTGAATTCTTAAGGTAAAATGTATTTTATAAGTTTGGGTACCCTAGAGAATTGGTCATTGATCAAGGCAGTCAATTTACATCTCACATGATTGAGAATTTGTTAAGCCAGCACAAGAGCAAGCACATAATATCCAGTCCTTACCACCCACAAGCTAATGGGCAAGTTGAGGTAACCAGCAGAGCACTTGAAGGCATTCTGACCAAGGTGATTAGCAACAATAGGAAGGATTGGGCAGATAGATTAGTTGAGGCCACTTGGGCCTATAATACCACCGGGAAGAACACCATTGGATTCACTCCTTATGAGCTGGTCTATGTGAAGAAAGCCCTGTTTTCCATTGAATTTGAATACAACACCTTACGAATGGTAGCACAAGTGGATCTAGATCTCACCAAGGCACAACAAGAAATATTGCTCCAACTGAATCGGTTAGATGAATTTAGGATGCAAGCCCTCTTGCACACAGAGGTGACTCAAGTTCAAAGGAAAATTTGGCATGACAAGAATATAAAGGACAAGCAGTTTCAAGAAGGTGATTGGGCTTTATTATATGATTCCAGGTACAAGGATTTTAAAGGAAAGTTAAGGACTAGATGGTTAGGGCCTTATGTCATAGAAAAATTTCATGATAATGGTTCTGTACAGATAAGAACCATTGATGCAGAGGCTATCCCTTTACTTGTCAATGGCTATAGATTGAAGGTCTACAAGAAGTCCTTGTCAAAGCAAGAATTCATCAATCACATCAATACGACAGTGATGGTGGTGGAGCAGATCTCAGCTTCCACCCCATCAAGTCCCTAAAAAAAGAGGAAAAAGAAAAATGAAGAAAAAAAAAAGAGAGACTTAGGTGAAAACCTCTATGAGGTACCTGATTCCCATTGTTGGGTTGAAAACCTCTTGAGGCGGCCCAATGGTGTTGAAAAAGGAGAAAAAATAAAAATATCTATGGGTGAAAACCTATTTTGGGGCACCCAGGGCAAGAAACTAAGATGAAAACCTCCTTGGAGGCAAACTAGTTGTTTTCTAAAGACAAAAAAAAGAAGAAAAAAATGAAAAAAGAGAGAAAAGGTATATAAAAAATAAAATATTGGAAATGTTGTTTGCAGGTCAATAAGAGGAGGATAAGTGAAGCTTGAGAGGAATAGAAGGACCTAAAAAACCACATTTCAATCCCTCCATCTTATATTCTTCATTATTTCATCTATTCTTCCATTTATGAACTCCTCCAGCTCAATCTACACAGGCTCTGTGTTTTCTACAGGATTCCCTGTAATCCTATAGGATTCTTTGTATCCTACAAGACTTTCTTATAAGAAATATAGAGGCCTTGAAATCCTCAGAAAAGTGATCCTAGAGCAAGGGGATGACAATCCTGTGAATAAAAAAAAAGCCCATTCACTCCACCACATCATCGCCATGCCTTTCATCACCATGTTACCCCTACATCCATCCAATAAATCAATAAAGAAGAAAAGAAAATATTCAATTTAAAAAACAAAAAACAAAAAAAATAGAAGAGGGAGAGAAGGAGGATGGAGGGACAATACCTAAAGGCCAAAACTCGCACCTACCATTCACTACAACCCTTCTCTACTCATGTCAACAACCCTCATGCTCTATAAATGAGAAAAAGTATGAAAGTTTAGGGGAAGGGCAGCTACAAGACATGTTGTAGGTTTCCTGTAGGAAATCCTGTAGCAGCCTATCCCATAAAAGAAATTTCATAGGTTTGCAACCATCTTCGGCACAAATATTTCAAGGTTGAGGAAGCTCCTCTAGAGCTCAGCAACGGCAGCAAGATCACCAACATCACTCTCCAGTACCTGCGCATCCAAAGAAACAAGCATCAAAAGAAGCTAATACAAAGAAGGATATGCAGCAAATACATAGCATAGATACATCACTCTCCACCATGCATCATCATCAAAGCATATTACCCAAAGGTATGTCCTATTACTCATGCTCTCTCGTTAGTATGATATGATCAAAACTATAGGATTATGTGAGAGTTGGTTTTATAAGCAAAGGTGGCCAATTAACTTGGCCACCTTCGGCTAGTATACAACGAGAAAATAGTTAGACCACGCCACATGTGGTAGCAGTCAAATCAGAAGAAAAAGGAGATAAGGCCAAAAATGGTTAAGTTACGAAGGAATGAAGAGGGAGATGATTATGAGGTAAGGTGGAATGATGGATTGATAATGGGATGAATAGTCCAAAAGGAGGTGCTCATACTTAGACAACCATCACACCATCCCACATGATCATCCATATATGGAAATAAAACATTGATTCCCATACAAAGAGAAGCATTAGTAATCTTGAGAATTCATCAAAAAGAGGTTTCTCTTGGCATTCATGAAGAAACACTTACAAGAGATAGTTATCATTTGTGGCGCAGGAGACCTACATGACCCTACATGAAAACCTATAGGATCCTATAAGAAAACCTAGAGGATACAAAGCAATCAATCTACATGATTACCAGTGGACATTGAGGGAGGAGAAATCAAAGGTTGTCCTCAAGAGAACGTAACAAGTGAGGTAGGAGCTATATTTTCCATGTTTTCCAGTTAAAAGAAGAAAAACCGTCAATTTGATTAAGGGAATTGTAGTCTAGGAGAATTGAATTGCAGAGTTAACATTCAAACCTCTCTCACCTCCCAAGATTCTTGAATTGTATCCATATAATCCTCCACAATTACCAGGGAAAGATGACAGGAGGTTTTAACAAAAGAGAACCCGCAAACACAGAAAAAAGATCCACCAGCATCCTCCGATAGTAGAAATTTTCACAAGGCACTGATGGATGGGGTTCTTTGAGAGGATAAGAGGATGCAATGATGAGGTGGCTAGAGAATTTGTGTTGAAAATAGCAACAAGAAATGCTAAAAATAAAAGTGATAAAAATGGCATTGCTATAAATAGCATTTCACGATACATTCCAATTTTAGTTAGTCCCTGAACTAAAATTGAGAATTAAAATTCAAATCTGATTTTAGGAGTTGTTTGAAAAACAATTAATTGATTCATCTTGAGTTAATTAGTTAGATAAAATCAAACATGAAATCTATGTGAAGACATGCATTAGTTTCCCCTTTGATTGAGGAAGTTATCCCTTGATTAAGGAGATCAAGATGAGTTGTACTTTGAGTTGTAATTAGTTAGCTCAGTTAACTGAGTTAAGTCCAGTTAGATTAATTCCAACAGTTTGTGGAATTGATTGTGAGTTTAGTTATTTAATGCATGCATGCATGTAACTACTGTACTTCAGATAACTGTATAGTCTCTCATAAATAACTCATGCATGTCAGTTCAGTCAGAGACCTAGTTGATATCAGAGGATGGGACAATGTACTATTAGTTGTAGGAATATTCCATTGAGGATATCTATTGCATGCAGAAGGAATTCATTCCTTCCAGATTGCACAATTACTTCTTAGTTTGGTGAGTTGTGTGAGAGTTTAATTCACACAGGTGACAGCCACAGGACCTAGAAGAAACTACACAAGGAAAGAGGAGGCTTGGAGGACTAAAGGAAGGCATATGTTGTGTCTATTCAGTCTATGAGCAGCATTGAGGGATTGTACTGAGAGCTGGAAAGATTATGAGCTAAAGCTTTGTGTAATCTAGACATATTTCCACTTCTATGAAATACAGAGATCGGGGTTTTTAGCTGAGGCTTTCCCTAGATTATTCTTCTATGTTCATTAGTGATTAATTTCTCATTCTCTATTATATGTGTTCTAATTGATCTTGCTCAAATCGCTTAAGATTCTGCAAGTTTGTTTGTAGAAGTAGATCAAGTATTTTGATTTAGTATATTGCATTATCTGGTGATCTACAATGGGAAGTTCTACACTTTTCTCTCTCACTCATACCCCTCACTAGCACCCATGCCACTGCTGTGGTTAAAGGCCTATCAATAGTAATTACCCCTTAAATTATAAGCAGAATCACTAGACTCCCTTTAGGGTTACCATGGAGAAAAGAAGATAAGGGTAACAACACCCTTGAAAAGAAGAAATTATTGTTAGGAGGGGAGGAGCCAATGGAGGACAAAAATGGGGTCAGAAGAGAAAGAATTCCATACCCTTGGAATGAAGTTAGTTACTGATTTGAGTTGACTCAACTCTCGGATTTAACCAATATCTTTTGCTTTCGTGATGTGATTAGAATTGCATTTAAAAGAGCATAAAGGAACATATATGCATTTTGTAAAGAAGAAGGAACATGAAAAGAATTAGCAACATAAAACACAAGACTTTGATAACAGAGTTTGTCTAGGAGGGGCTACGTCTCCGGGCCCCGGTGTCAAGATGGTGTAGGCGACTGCATTAAGTGTTGGAAAGAGTGATGATGTACATGCATGTGTTTTCTCTATCATACAAGGAATATGCCCTCACGCGGGAGTAGCTCGAAGAGATGTTCCATAGAAGGAACTCTCATTCAAGAAAGGACTCCTATCAGCATGACATAGCTTCACGTATGTTAATAATGAGCATCCCGCCAACATGGCATCAAAGGGATCTCAATTCAAACATACATGGTGATACATGAGTATCCCATCAACATTATGACAAAGGGATCCCAATCAAAACATGACTATAAGTACATCTCACATCAAGAACAAAACAAGATCCCACATCAAACATCAAACAAGGATCTATACAACACAATGCATCTCAAGCAAAGAGACAAAGAAGTACATGATCACACTGCATATACCTCACATCAAGGAGTTATCTGAAGAAGAGGATAATAAAGTGCTAGATTTGGATGCACCATCAATCTTGTGGTGTTGAATATCATGGAAATGAATTCTCGCAGATTGAATGCCAACACCTACACTCCACTTTGAAAAGTGGCTGAAAAATGGAATGATCAAATGGAAAATTTGATTGCACCATCATATTCGTGGTGTCAAATAGTGTGAAATCGACTGTCAAATTTCTAAATTCTGACAAAGTGAAAATTTGGGGGTACAAGGATCTTTTATATTCCCCCTAGATTCCTCAAAGATTCTCTCCTCTGGGTCATCTAAAGATCTGTTGCTCAGATCAAGAAACATCTCACCATTGAGATCTTTGCGGAATTCTAAGAAGAATGAGTATAAAGTTGGTTGCATTTTGAATCTGGGAAAATTCAGCCTCTAAGGAATCTGGAAGATTCCCTTAATATTCTTGAAGATTCTCCTCTGCTGGGATCTGCAAATATGATACTAAAAAGGTGAATCCAACCTCACCATTGCGTTCCCTATGAAAATATGATAAAAATGACTGTAAACTTGATTACATTCTGATAAAATAAATTTTTACCTTACAGGGAATCTTAAGATTCCTTAAAGAATCTGCATGAGAATATTCCTTGAAATATTCTAGGAATATGCCTTGATTTCCATGCCCAAGGCGGACCCCCTCTGCGCTGCCACATCTCCGTTCTATCGCTCTGTCATTCGGTGTTTTGTTCCCTGTGCAAATGAGAACATAAATACTAAATATGTTTTGTGGTGTTAATTTTAATGTTTAAACAATGATGTTGGTTGGGGTTTGGCACGTATTATGGTGCTTCCCATTGAGGGGCTGGCCCACATGGGCCGGGCAGGTTCAACTTCGGCTGGCCCCCATTAATTCTTTTGATTAATAGCATATGGTCGTTGGCAGGGTGGCAAGGTTGGTGGCCCACCACCCCATAAAATATATATATTTTTTTGTTTTTTTTATATAGAAAAATGTCGTTTATTAGGGGAATTAAAGTGGCAACAATTTCGCCCACTGCCAATGACTAGATTTTGACAATCATTGTCAGTGCAATTTGCAGGTCCATTAACCCTGCCACTTGGCAAAGTCAACCTTGAACTTTGACCGGCTCTATGACCCTCATACGAGATCGGATTTGAATGTCATTCACACCGTTAGAATCAGGGCGATGAGCACTTCGATCTGTTGGTGTTTTGGGAGCGTTCTGACCACTTTGAATTTTGACCCTTTTTGAGTCCTCTTAGACTTCTGTCTATGTCTGGAGCCACCTGGATCAGTTACCATCTCATTAAATACATATCATGTGAAGGGAGATACAGTGTGGTGTATGGATACCACCTCAGACTCCTCCAAGAACTGAGATTTGGAGAAAACAAACCTCCTAAAAACAGATTGAGTATCCCCTATTTTCTTCTTCAATCAATGATAAACATGAGCATCAAGGTGCAGGAGGGAAAACATCAACAACTAGGTCATCATGGGTTGATCAAAATCATCCTAGAGGATGCTCTGCAAAACCTAAGACTCCCTATTACATGGACAGCCTTCAGAGACATGAAGGGAGGAGGAGAAATTCAAGCTCTTGGATATGACAAAAGCCCCACTGCTAGTGAAAGGGGAGAAGAAATAGAGGAGGAGAAATGAGAAGAAATAGGGGAGGAGGATGAAGAAGAGACAAAAGAATAAACAAAAGAAGAGATAGATGGGCAAAGTGAGGAAATAGAGGAAGGTGGAGAGAAAGGAAAGGATGATAAGGGGAATTGAAAAGAGGGGATATAATGGAAGGAATAATAGAGGTTTACAATTCAAGACAAAGAAGGGGAAGAATCACCAAGGGTATCTCCAAAATACACTAAGGAAGAGGCAACAACTGCTCTTACTACCCTAATTATACCTATCAAGTAAAAAGGGAAGAGGCAAAGACAAACCCCATTGTACTCCAGGATAAGAAAGAGCACAAGGATTAGGCAAGGAAGACCTCAAATCCCCACAAAAAATCCAATTTTCATTGAGGATTCACCAAAGTAGCAAGAAAAGGCAGCCCCTCTAGAGAAAAGTCAAGGAGAAAGATCATTAGGACAAGCCTCTCCCAAATCTCCCATCACTTATGTTAGGAGGCTTGTCACAAGGTCAGCCTCATCAAAAGGAAAATGTCTCCTACAGGAGACACAGGCAGACCTACCGGAAGTAGAGGCCATCCTACAGGAAACCCTGTCAAACCTACAAGATGTACAGAAAAGGGACCAAGAAGGTATCACTCCACAAGAAACAAAGGAAGAAGACCAAGATCTGAGGGAACCTAGTCCACAACCCAACCTCACCTCCTAATATAGATTCATTGAAGGAGGTAGGGTAATCCCACAAAATTTTGCCATCCCCTTGTTCTTTAAACTCGAAAAAGAGAGGGAAAGGACACACAGGTGGATGCAAATTGCCAAATCAAAATGAGTGGAGGATGTAGGCCACATGGAGGAGAAATTGAAGGAGATGGGAAGAGAACTAAGCAACATAAGGGACAAAGAGGCAATGATGAAAGCTCAATTAGAAGAAGAGAATGCATGGCTAAGGGGATAGCTACAAGAAAAGGAAAGCCAGTTGGAAACTATGGCCATTTTATCCTTGGAGGCAATCCAATGTAGGATGCCAACAAAGTCTTATGCCTTGTATCTCAAGGAACAATGGCTACAATTCCAAATCAAGACTTTAGCATAGTGAGGCACTATGCACTTCCAAGACTATAGACAATTCATTGATCTCTGTGATCAAAGAACCTTGGAAGATAGAGAAAAAATGTCTGAGTTTTACCTACACAACTTGGCCTTGAAAGATTTCAATGTGTGGGACCCAAACTCAAAACTAGGAGACTTGAAATTGATGGCCTTAGCATCATGGATGAATAATGAGGAGGCAAGAGCTACAAAGATGGAAAAGATAATGGAAAGAGAAGAGACAGAACCCCTTATGATCAAAGTTGAACAATCTAATCCAATGGCTATCATCAGCACCCACAACCTCATTGAAAATGATCATAAGCTTGCACCTAGGTACCTTTCCGCACAAGAACAAGCAATCACACGCTTTGAAGACATGTTCAGATTGCTAGGAGACGACAAAATGCAAGCTTGCCAAAGGTGGTGGAACACCTTGCCTCACGACCTAAAAATCAAAGAATACCATTCTCCTCACAGAATGAGAGAAGCACTAAATAGAACACCCATGTATAAGAAGGCTCTATAAAGACTCAAATTCAATTGGATTCGATTGAGACTCAATCCACCACTGCTTTTAGGAATGTTGGAAGGAAGTAAATAAGAAGAAGAATGAAAGTAGTGGGAAGAGATAGAGAGGAAGGTAGGATTTCATTCATAGGAAGAGGAAACTACAACAGAAGCATGGGATGTACGGGAGGACACTAGAGCAATGAGGGACATGGACATAGATTAAGTTGCTCATATGATGAGCAACACTTTCAGTAGGGGGGTGATGATGAGCCTTATCATTGGGTAACTATATGGAACTTAATACACATCCAAGCTTACTAAAATGAACTCTTCTCATAATTCCTTACATGTTTTAATTATATTTTTCTTAATGAGATGAGTAAAAGTAAGAGTTTATGTCTAGTGGTCTAATGTGCATTGATTACAGGTTTTTGGGAGAAAATCATGGCAATTTTGGCTAATTAACGTGCAGGAAATCGAATGAGATAACTAGGAGAGATTATAGGAGATGGATCATCCTCATTAAATCCTCACTCATTCAAATATCCCTCAATCAAATCACACTAGCTTGGAGTTGCAAGTAACCGAGTCATGGAGATCATTGGCAGCCGAGCTAGTGATACTTAAGAACCATTTCATCTTGAGTTTGGGAACCAAGCCTCCCTATATTTAAGGAAGTTGTTGGAGACTTTAGTTGTATAAATAAGGAGCCCTAGAGCCTCATTAGGATTTGGATTTTTTATGTAAGAGCACTACACATTTTCGAGTTAAAGGATTGTGGCAAAACATTATTATGTAATTTTTTGATATGATAATGAGAATGAGCATTTCCTTGATCCAGCACTGAGTTGACTTAGAGGGATGAAGCTCTTGCTTTAGGGCCCAACCCTTAGCAGCAGAGGTTCCTCTTATTGTACTTGTATGTTTAGGTTATTTCATAGGTTAATTGTTGAATTGATTTTAGCATTGTTTCATTGCCAGTAGTGGTGAATTTGATTAGTTTGCTTCCATTTGTGCATAACTTTAGCAATAGATTTAGAGAGATAAAGGAATGCCAAGAAGGTTAATAGTAGGTGGATTTGGCCTCACTTCTCCCTTCAAGGACCATGGTTTGAGGAAAAACTCCTATTCAGCCCCAAAAAGACAAAATTCTGATTTCTTATGGAATTTAGGGTTCTCTGGTACTTAGGCCAGCATCTTCTCAGTTTTCAAGAATAGGTTTCAGTTTTTATCTCTAATATCTCTATCCTTGCACTCGAACTTATGGTGTTTCACAAAATTCTGCAATTATTTCCATGCATGAACTAGGCAATTAAATAATGGAATTATGTTTTTTATGTTGATCGGAAATCTTTCTTGTTTGACATGATTCATGGGTAAATGTCAGTGATGTGTGTATTGCAGGAGTTTCAATAGCGCAAGAAGATCTCATGTTAAAATCCCCAACCTAACCTCATCCATCCATGATCACCATGAGCCACTAAGTCCATCAACCAATTTATCATTCCATAGAAAAAATTTCCATGTTTGTTGAGCAAATCCAACCATCTTACAAACTTTGGTTTGAGTTATGAGGAAGTCCTAGCCACTCCCTTGCCTTATTTCTTCCATCATCACCTTCCCTAAACCCTATACCACCTTCCAAAACACTCCTATTGCTTTCGGCTGAATCTTGTAGGAATACAGGGGATCCTGTAGGAGCATTAGGACATCCTGTAGGTGCATTAGGACATCTTATAGGATGGCCTGTAGTGGCCTATTTTGAGGTCAATTTATGGAAAAAGCATCCAGAAATATAGGAGAATACTCCTACTTGCCTCCCAAGCCATCTGACCTTTCACAACCATCTCTAACCCACCATCCATACCACCAAGAAGAATTAGAATTCATATTTTCACCAAAAAGGACAAAAGGTTATTGTGTTCATTCATATGCACAATAGTAAAGTGTTTGATTATCTCATATTCCATGCTTATGATAGTTAGGATTGCACACATATTAGCTTATGATTCTTCTGAGGCAAGATATCTTAACAAGTAGTTAGATGAGTGGTGTGTTTAAATTATTTATTCTAATCTTTCATTACTGTAGTGGACAATATTTCAATTCTTTCAATTAGGGTAAGATCCCCCTTTCTCCATTGGTAATCAAACTTCTTCTAAATCAATAGAAGTTTGGTTTTAGAAACCATAATGGTCTATCGCCAGCTTAGCAGTGACAAAGGGTGGACCCATTACATCTACTTGTGTATACATCACTGTCACCTCCATGTTTGTACGAACCCCGGGTTGATAAAGTAAAGTTGGTAGCCCCACAAGTTGCAGCATTCTTGCTGCAATACTGGTGCTCATCATCACCATGCCTTTCAATTTTTTATCTTTCAACAGATATAAAACATTTTTCAGTTCTGATCTTATCTTATCTTGCAAAGGATTTCTCTTCTAATTAAACCCTACAACAAACTGTAATTTTTTTTGGTAAAATAAACAATAAAATTTAAAAATAACCATGCAAGTTTTTGAGTGAATCACCGTACCTTTTAGCTTTTGTTATTTTGAATAGTTTTGATGCTCCAAAGTATTACGTTGATGCTACACAGTGCTCCTAGTATATCTCTCTTGTAAATCACTCACTTGAAATTGTGGGTAAAATAATGAAATGGCAAATAGCTTTTTACTATTTAAAAGAATTCATGAAATTAGATTTCGAAAAATCAACTGTCGCTCAGTTTTCATTTAAAAAAAAGAAAACAATCAAGTTTTTTTTATTTAATTTCTCCGCACATCACTACATTCAATAGTCAAGCACACCAGTGCATTTATATAAAAAACACACTGACATTTCTAGGGTGCCATATTTTTTAACGCACTGACATGATTCATTTTTTTTTTCATTTTCGAAATCCTGAAATGGTGCAATTTTTTCTCTTAATGCAATGCCATGGTCTATATTTAAAAGAGCATTGTGACAATTGAATTTGTTTTTCTTTTCGAAATTCAACAAATAGTTGCGCACCAATGTTATTTTTTACTTAAACATGTCGGTGCATTTTTTATGTGAAATAACACTAATATGATAACTTATTTTTTATTTTTTATGAATGCTGAAAAATAGTGTGGGTATTATTTAAATGACCTGGTTCTATTATTTTTTAAATAGACAAGTGTTGTTTATTCGAATTAGCGCACTTGTGGGGTTTAAAAGCTATCTGAAATTTTATTTTCACATAAAATGGCATATTAATCTAAAATATCTTTTAGGTCACACCCACATAAATTAGACTAGTTCATAGTATACATCTTCTTCTTAATGTTTCCTTCTTCTTGAAAAATGGTTTCAAGACTACATTGAAAATTAGATTGTGGTTATATGGTTCTTGAGATTAATTTTAGATATTCACAGAAAATTTTATTTTTGATTTTTCTTAAATACAACGACCAAATCTCAATAATATCAAATGGCCAATTCTTCAAATTCCATATCATTCCATATTTTTTTATCAAATTCCTTCATGGATTTATCCCTTTCCATCTTGTGTAAGTTCATATTTTATTTATATTTTGATTATCTAATTGATTTTTTTTTTTTAATCCATGTCAATTTGAAAAAATATGTATGCAAATTATTTGCAAGATCCAGATTCAAAATCGATTTCATATACTATTACTCCATATTATTTTCAAAAATCTTCGAAGCTCTTATCAGGAGCATGAAATCGGAAGTGGTTGGTAGATGAAAATGGACAGCCTCTTCACCCTGCCAATTAGAACATGGGATCTTCTTGCCACAATCCTAGATGAATGATGGTGATAATTGTTTGGTATACTGAAATTTCAACAAACCAAATGCATTTTCATGCCTGCTAATATCAATGATATTGTACTAATGATGTTCAATTTTTTTTAAAATTTGGATTCTAGTGATGATGAGTGACCCACCAACCATATTCCATTACATGCCACTACAACGTCAAATCAAGAGAAGGTTGCATTAAGAGAAAGAATCAAAGGGGAAGCATACAAAGAATGGTTCAGTCAACCACCTATTCAATTCCCACTAAATCGAGATTCATGAATTAGGAATGACTACAACAATAGTAGTTCTTCATCACAAGATGGCAATGGGGCAAATCAAATCGAGGTTGGTATGGATGATTGATTACGAGATATAAGTTCCATGGAGGCAATAATGTTACATACATTCCAGAATGATGATCTAGGGGATGATGGTCATATTACTGATACCTTATTCGAATGTCTAAAATCTACTTCCACCACCCCTCTCTTTGGACCTGGTTGTAATTCAAGGTCTACTCAATTGGGAACAATGATGTTGTTGTACAACATGAAAAAAAAGTTTGGCATGTCAAATGCATGTTTCTCTGCAATATCGAGGTAATTGACTTGCATGATCGATCAAGTTCCTTATATTTTGTCACACAATAAAATTTAAAAATTGTTGACTTTATGAATTTTAAATATTGAGATTGTACAATTATATTCCCCACCAACTATAGGATATTAAAAGATAAGGTTCTTTTAAGTTATAATATCTTTTTGGGTAGCTACAAAGAGGTAAAGAATTTGTTGAAAATGTTGGTTGTTGGGTACATATCATATCATTCATGTCTCAATGATTATATTCTCATTATTCCGAATGATTGTATTTTATATAGAGGAGAATATGAAAACAAAAGAGATATGTCCAAAATTTTGGCATGATAGGTACCATAATTAAAAAAAAAGGGTAAATCACATGTTCATCCTCATAAGATATTGATTCACGTGCCTATAATCCCAAGGATTCAATGAATATTTCATTGCAAAGAATTAGCTATGTTGCAGGGATGACATCCCTCATGTAGAAGTGATTCATGAGTTATAAGAATCCCAAAAGATTCAATAGCCATGAAGCATATAAAAGATACATGGCTTGAAATATTCAAGGATGAACTACGAATTTTACGACTCAGCATAGCCATGGATGGTGTCGACCCATATTCCCTTCAAAACACCAACTATTCTATTTGGCATGTATCAGTGATTAATAACAATATCCCCCTTGGTTTTGCATGAAGAATCAACATATTACATAGGATCTCATAGTCCCTAGTAGAAGACAAGTGAAGAATATGGATGTCTCTCATAATTTTGTAAAAAAAAATTCCCCTTTCATTAACGTCCAACACCACTCTAAATGAGCTAAGGATTAATTCATCATCATTTATTTGTTTCATAATTTTTATTTTTTTAGAACGACATTGATATTGAGCTAGGTGGATGTTGGTGGCCACCCACTTATCCCACTTGGAGCCCCACAACTGTCTCTTTCAGTTTTTCAGTTTCGTAAATTGTAGCACAGTTTACTATTTTTAGCAGTTTTTCGGGTCCTGAACTTCCGGAGCCGTTTTTAGGCCCTAAACGATGTTTTTTGGGAAATATGGGGGCAACGTGGGTCCATGGACTAATGTTTCCCTTCCCAAAGTGGTAGTGCTTAGATATATATTTCTAACGAGCTATTGTATGCATCAAATGGAGATCGTATGCCAAAGTTACGACCTCGAGAAATTGATGTACCAATTTACCCAAACAAGGCCCACAATTTGGCATTTCATATTCTAGGGTTAGGTTTTGGGATGTTAAGGGTTTTCCATTGTTTCTCAACAATAAATAGGCCTTTGAGCCTCATTGTAACACAGTTCAGAGGCATGTAGCAGCCACATCTCTTCTCAGAGATAAGCTACCATCGCCCTAGCTGGTTTATTTTCATTTTTGTTTGTAAGCATATCTCAATATTTTACATTAATGAAATGAAGTATTATTTCCGCTGCATCCTTTTGTTTATGGTTATCTCTGTAATTTGTTGTGTTCCTGTTTAAATCCGGATCAATGGTATCAGAGCGGTTTGGTTTTTCTTTGTTTTTCTTTGCATGTCCCCAACGAGGTCGGGATATAAGGAGTTAGGGCTTGAACTGGTCGAACCTTTGCAAGACCAACCTCGCAAATCCTGATAGCCTCCCATGGAAGATGAGAATAAAGATGAGGGGGCAGGAAATCCTATCAAAATCTTACTTGAAGAAGCCCTCAAGTGACAAAGGAACGCGATGATGGATACCTTTGCGCAGATCCTTCAGCCGCTACCCAGAGGCGATGCATCGGCTTCCAATAGTTACTCTGGAAATGCCACACCGTTTAAGGTACAAGTTAATTTTGAAATCCCCATCTTCGAGGGTCAAATAGACATAGATGCCATAGATAAATGGTTAAATATGCTAGATGGGTATTTTTCTGTTCATGAATTTTCGAGTCGGGAAAAGATTGTTTTCGCTCTTCTCAAAGCAACCCCCCATGTCAAGGACTGGTGGGAAACCTATTGTGAGCGGAAGAATGAAAGTAATGGCTCACTATTTTCAGCCGCACCCACTTGAGATTCATTCCGGGATGTCGTCAAGGAGCAGTACTACCCTGTCAAAAACTATGAGGACAAATACATCAAATGGACACTACGACAGGGATGGGACCAAGATGTGCCAGAGTTCACAAACATTTTTCATACCCTTCGCACACAGTTGGGTATCAAAGATTTTGAGCTGCATCTGGTACTTAAATACCGCGGCTACCTACACAGATACATCCAGGAAGAGATGGAGTTCCTGAACATCTCCTCGCTCGACACAACGTACCGATACGCTGTCAAAATCGAGCAAAAGTTCAAACAGAAGAAGCGAGACTTTGGATCTGTGAATTTGAAGACCAAAGGAGAAAGCTAAGGTGGGGTGACCCAAGACAACCCATCGAAGCCGCAAGAAAATAACAACACCATGAAGTCGAAAGAGGACACAGGAAAGTGGTGTGAGTTCCACAAGAGCCCCACTCACAACACAAGTGAGTGTCGGACCAAGCAATCACTCGTGGTTGAGTTGAAGGCTTCCAAATCAGATGCATGTTCCGACCCTGAGCTAGAACCCAACAAGGGGAATGGAAAAGGGAAGCAGATCATTGATGCAGAGCCCAGTGTCACTGTTTGCACCGCCAAGATCTAGAAGAATGAACCCGAAGACCGAAAGGAGGGGGAGCATCTTTTCCACACACAGATGTGGGTGAAGGGTTCGCCGCTACAATTCATTGTCGATAGTCGTAGCCAAAAGAACCTCGTTTCAGTAGAGGTCGTGAAGTGGTTGGGCCTATGAACTACACCACCCCCACAGCCGTACAGTATCAGGTGGCTTCACGAAGGATGAGATCTCAAAGTTCGCCAGCAGTGCCGCCTTCCCTACAACATCAAGCCTTTCACAGACGAGGTATTGTTTGATGTTACACTTCTGGATGTTTGCGACGTACTATTAGACCAGCCATACTTGTGGAGGTGACATGATGTGTATGAGTCAAGGCTTCGGGTTGTCATTATTTCTTTGGATAATTCATTATACAGGATACCGGAGGTACCCCACCTACTGCCACCTATTTGATCACTGCCAAGAAAGGCAGCAAGCTCATCTCCTAGACTAGGAAATTCATTTTCTATCTGGTTCGCTCCCAAAGTAAGGGGAATATCATTGCTACATCCATGGCCCTCGCAAAAGGTTCCTCCACGCAGCAACAACAGCAAAGGGATACGGTCACGACAGAATGCAGGAAAAACTTCTCCTCACCCACAAGGGTACCACACAAGTTTTAGGTGGGCGACAAAGTTTGGTTACATCTGCAGAGAGAACGCCTTACCAGAACCCATCAGAAACTCAGACCACTCCGATATGGTCCTTACACCAGTACCAATGCTATAGGAAACAATGCTTTGAAGCACAACATTCCTCCATTCTTTTGCTTACACCGAGTGTTCAATGTGGACCGTCATCGACCATGCTTCCCACCATTTCTGGACACATCAGGGATTGCAGAACAGCCCACCAGAGACCCAGCTCAGCAGAAGCTTCCTCATCTCAGGGAGGAGCTCAACGCAATGGGGACCATTGCTTCCTAAGTGGGGAGGAATGATCCAAGTGGATGTTGGTGGCCACCCACCTATCCCACTTGGTCCTCCACAACTGTTTCTTTTAGTTTTTTAGTTTCCTAAATTGTAGCACAGTTTACTATTTTTAGCATTTTTTCGGGTCCTAAACTTCTAGAGCCGTTTTGAGGCCCTAAACGACATTTTTTGGGAAATATGAGGGTAACATGGGTCCATGGACCGATGTTTCCCTTCCCAAAGTGGTAGTGATTGGATAGATATTTCTAACGAGCTATTGTACGCGTCAAACGAAGATCGTATGCCAAAGTTACGACCCTGGGAAATTGATGTACCATTTTACCCAAACGGGGCCCACAATTTGGCGTTTCATCCTCTAGGGTTAGGTTTTGGGATGTTAAGGCTTTTCCATTGTTTCTCAACAATAAATAGGACTTCAAGCCTCATTGTAACACAGTTCAGAGGCATGTAGCCGCCACATCTCTTCTCAGAGATAAGCTACCATTGCCCTAGCTGGTTTATTTCTATTTTTGTTTGTAAGCATATCTCAGTATTTTACATTAATGAAATGAAGTATTATTTTTGCTGCATCTTTTTGTTTATGGTTATCTTTGTAATTGTTGCATTCCCGTTTAAATCTGGATCAGATCTTTTCCTTCATTGTTGCTCCTTGTAGATAATTAAACATATATGAATGGATAGATTCTTTGAAACATGTTATTTAATATTATTAAGTATATTATTAATAAAAATTCAATAAAAAACTCATATTGAATAGTATTTTTTCATTCACCTAATTCATCATTCTACGATTTTTTTATTAGGCTTTTACGCTCTTCTGCACTTAGATTAGAAATAATCTTATCAACCTTCTTAATTCTGTGGCTATGTATGACACACACCAACTAATACATATTAATTAAACTTGCTTATAGTTCAAACATATTTTTTTTGTAAAGAATTTACAAATAACTTCCCTTCTTTGATTTTTTTGATGTGATTTCATTGTGTCGACCAATATTTTTGTTACTTGTGCCCTTTCAAGGCATTTTTTATCATTATACAAGTTGTACCATTCAATAGAGAAGCCATTAAATATATTTTACAAATAATTTTTGGCCAAAAAAAACTCTGGTAACTTGTGTGTTTATCTGAATAAATGCATTGGTGCGTTTATAAGATTAAACACACTGGTCTTATAACTCTTCAGCAATGTCATCGAAAATTAATTTTTAAAAATAATTTTAAATTAGAACAGTACGATTTGTAAGGCTAAATGCACCGCATTGATTTAACGGTGCTATTAGGAACATACTTGTCAATATGTTATATTACACCGAGAGCAACGATGAACAGACTAGACAAAATCAAAAGTGTTATAATATACCAATGTGTTGAAGTACTCAAGTATCCCTAGTGCATTATATTATAGAGGGTGTAGCACGCAACATATAGTCATCTTTTTTCTCAAAAGGAGAGGGCCGACGATGTGATTTGTAAGGCTAAATGCAGTGGAATGATTTAACGGTGTTATTAGGAATAGGTGCATGAGTGCTTTATATTACACTAGGAGAAACGATGAAAATACTCGACAGAATCCAAAGTGTTATAATATACTGGTGCATTATGTTACTTAAGTAGCCTTGGTGCATTATGTTACATAACACGCATTGTGAAGTATATAGTTGTTTCTTAAAAATCAGAGAGGGTTAACAATGTGATTTGTAAGACTCAACGCACAATAATGATTTAACAATGCTTTTCAGACTAGGCGTGTCACTGCATTATATTACACCAGGAGCAACGATGAGCATACTAGACATAATCTAAAATGGTATAATTTATATGTGTGTTGTGTTACTCAGGTAGCACATGTGTGCTATATTATAGATGGCGCATTGCGCAACATATAATCATTTAAAGAAAAACAGAGAGGCCCGAACATGTTTGGATTTAATTCAATAATTGATTCTCCTACTTTATATGTCAAACACCCTCTATATAGTAAGGACACAAACTCATTAAATATAAAATGCCTAAATTAAAAAACCCTAATTGTGAAGTGGTAGAGAAAGTTAAACCCTATTGTGAAATTTTGCAGGAAGAAGCAAGTGTTTAAGGTAAGTATTGATATTTATTTTTATTTTATTTTATTATTTTTTCTTTAATTTTAATTAATTTAAATGAGAATAGAGATAATAAAAAATTTACTAGTAAAATCTATAGTATTTTTTTATATACAAGTTTTTTTTTTCTTTTTTTTTTTGATTGTGAATAAATCTAATAGAAATTGTAAAATATTTAACAATAAAATTTAACATTCTAATTATCTAGGGTTTGGAGTGAATCACCATACCTTTCAACTTATGATATTTCGACAAATCAAAAATATTTTGTAACTCTGGTCTGATCTTATCTTGCGAATCATTTCTCTTTTAATTAAACCCTAAAAGAAATTGTAATTTTTTTATTAGTAAAATAAACTATAAAATTTAAAACTAACAATGCAATTTTTTGAGCGAACCGTATCTTTTAGATTTTGATCTTTTGAATAGTTGTAATGCTCCAAAGTATTATGGTGATGGTACACAGTGCTCCTACTATACCTCTCTTGAAAATCACTCCCTTGAAATTTTGGGTAAAATAATGAAATGGTGAATAATTTTTTACTATTTAAAAGACTTCATGAAATTAGATTTCGAAAAATCAATCATCGCTCGTTTTTTAATTTTAAATAAAGAAAAAAAATCGATTTTTTTTATCCAATTTTTCCGCACATCAGTGTGTTCGGTAGTTAAGTGCACCGACATTTCCAGGGTGCCATATATTTTCAACACACTGACATGATTCAATTTTTCTTCATTTTCAAAATATTGAAATGGTGCAATTACTTTTTAATGCAATGATGCAATCTAGACTTAAAAGAGTACTGAGACTATTGATTTTTTTTTATTTTCTAAATTCAAGAAACAGTGGTGTGCCACTGTTGTTTTTACTTAAGTGTGTCGGTGGTTTTTTTTATGTGAAAGAGCACTGATGTGATAACTTATTTTTTATTTTATTTTTAATGTCGAAAACTGATGTGGGTATTATTTAAATGCACCGGTGCTCTTATTGTTTAAACAAAACAATGTTGTTTTTTCTTATTAGCTCGCCGGTGGGATTTAAAAACTATCTAAAATTTTATTTTCACATAAAACGACATATTAATCTAAAGTTATCCTAGAGGTCACATCCATGTGAATTATAGTTGTTCATAGTAAACATTTTCCACTTAATGTCTCCTTATTCTTGAAAAATGGTTTCAAAACTATATTGAAATTCAGATTGTGGTTATATGGTTCTCAAGATTAATGTTAGATATTCATACAAAATTTTATTTCTAATTTTTCACAAATATAATGACAAAATATCAATAATATCAAATGGTCAATTCTTCAAATTCCATCTCATTACATATTGTTGATCAAAGTCCTTCAAGGAGTTCTCCCTTTCCATCTTGTGTAAGTTTAGGTTTTATTTATATTTCTATTATTTAATTGAATTTTTTTAATGCATGTCAATTTGAATAAAAATGTATGCAACTTTTTTCCATGATCTAGATTCAAAATCGATCTCATATAAAAAAAATATTACTCCACATTATTTTCAAAAATGTTGGAAGCTCTTATCAGGAGCAGCAAATCACAAGTGGTTGGTAGATTAAAACGGACAACCTCTTCACCCTACCATTTGGAACATGGCATCTTCTTGCCACAATCATGGATCAACGATGGTAATAATTGTTTGGTATACTAAAATTTCAACAAACCAATTTCATTTCCATGCTTACTAATAACAATGATATTTTACTAATGATGTTCAATATTTTTTAAAATTTGGATTCAAGCGATGATGAGTGACCCACCTACCATCTTCCAGTGCATGCCACTACAATGTCAAACTGAGAGAAGGTTTCATTAAGGGAAAGAATAAGAGAGGAAGCATATAAAGAACATTTGAATCAACCACCTATTCAATTCCCACTACGTCCAGATTCATGAATTAGGAATGACTACAACAATAGTAGTTCATGACAAGTTGGCAATGGAGGCAATCAAATGGAGGTTGGTATCGATGATTACTTACGAGATACAACTTTCATGGAGAAAATTTTGTTATATTCATTCTAGAAGAATGATCTAGGGGATGATGCTCATATCACTAATACCTTATTCGAAAGTTTGAAATCTGCTTCCACCACCCCTCTCTTTAGACCTGACCGTAAGTCAAAGTCTACTCAATTGGGGACAATGATGCTGTCCTACAACGTGAAAAAAAGGTTTGTCATGTCGAATGCATGTTTCTCAGCAATATCAAGGTAATTGAGTTGCATGATTGATCAAGTTCCTTATATTTTGTCACACAATAAAATTTAAAAATTGTTGACTTTATGAATTCTAAATATTGACATTGTACAATTATATTCCCCACCAACTATAATATATTCAAAGATAAGGTTCTTTTGAGTTACAATGTATTGTTGGGTAGCTTAGAAGAGGCAAATAATTTTTTGAAAATGTTGGGTGTTGAGTACATATCATATCATGCATGTCTGAATGATTGTATTCTCATTATTCTGAATTATTGTATTCTATATAGAGGAGAATATGAAAACAAAGAGATGCGTTCGAAATTTGGGCATGATAGGTACCATAATTTAAAAAAAAATGGGTAAATCACATGGTCCTCCTCATAAGATATTGAGGCACATGCCTATAATACCAAGGATTCAAGGACTCTTTTGTTGCAAATAATTAGCTATGTTGCAGAGATGACATGCCTCACACAGAAGTGATTCATGAGTTATAAGAATCCCAATAGATTCAATAGCCATGAAGCATATAGAGGATACATGACTTGAAACATTCAAGGATGAAGTACAAATTCTACTACTCAGCATAGCCATGGATGGTGTCAACCCATATTCCCTCCAAAACACCAACTATTATGTTTAGCATGTAGTAGCGATTAATGAAGATATTATGTTGGATCTCATAGTCCCTATTAGAAGACAAGTGAAGAATATGGATTTATCTCATAGTTGCATAAAAAAAAAAAAATCCCCTTTCATTAACCTCCAACACCTCCAAATGAGCTAAGAACCAATTCATCATCATTTAGTTGTTCCATAAATTTTATTTTCTTAGAAAAACATTGATATTTTGCTTCATTGTTGCTCCCTGTAGATAATTAAAACATATATGAATTAATAGATTGTTTGAAACATGTTATATAATATTCTTAAGTATATTATTAATGAAAATTCAAAAAAAGAAGACTCATATTGAATAGTATTTTTTCATTCACGTGATTCATCATTCTACATTTTTTTTCTCAAGCTTTTACGCTCTTTTTCACTTAGATTAGCTATAACCTTATCAACATTCTTAATTTTGTGGCTCTGCATGACACACACCAACTAATACATATTAGTTAAACCTACTTATATTTCAAACATATTAATTTTGTAAAAAATTTACAAACAACTTGCCTTCTTTGATTTTTTGATGTGATATCGTTGTGTCGATCAATATTTTTGTTACTTGAGTCCTTTCAAGGCATTTTTTTTATCAATATACAAGTTGTAACATTCAATAAAAAATCCATTAGATATATTTTACAGATAAATCAAATAATTTTCATCCAAAAAAACTCTCGTAACTAGTGTGTTTATTTGAATACATGCATCGGTGCATTTATAAGATTAAACACACCGAGCTTATAATTCTTCAGAAACATCATGGAAAATTACTTTTTAAAAATAATTTTAAATTAGGACAATGCAATTTGTAAGGCTAAACGCACCACACTAATTTAATGGTGTTATTAGCAACATACGTGTTGATGTGTTATATTACACTAAGAGAAACGATGAACAAACTCGATAGAATCAAGTGTTGTAATATACTAACGTGTTGAAGTACTCAAGTATCCCCAGTTTTTTATATTACAAAGGGTGTAGTGCGCAACATGTAGTCATTTTTTTAAAGGAGAGGGATGATGATGTGATTGGTAAGGCTAAACACAACAAAATGATTTAACGATGCTATTTGGAACAGGTGCGTCAGTGCATTATATTACATTGGGAGCAACGATGAAAATACTGGATAGAATCCAAAGTGTTATAATATACTATTGTGTTGTGTTACTTAGGTATCCCCAATGCATTATGTTACATAGGGTGCACCATGAAATATATAGTTGTTTCTTAAAAATAAGAGTGGGTTGATGGTCTGATTTGTAAGACCCAAGGCACCATAATGATTTAACGTTGCTATTAGGAACATGTGTGTCAATGCGTTATATTACACCAGGAGCAACAATGAACAATCTATATAGAATAGACAATGGTATAATATATATGTGCATTATATTACTCATGTAGCACATGTGTGTTATATTACAGATGGCGCATTGTGCAACAGATAATCATTTTGAGAAAAAAACAGAGAGGGCCAACAAGGTTTGGGTTTAATTCAATAAGTGACTCTTCTACATTATATGTTAAACACCCTTTATATAGCAAGTACACAAAAGACAAACCCATTAAATCTAAAATACCTAAATTCAAAAACCCTAATTGTGAAGTGGTAGAGAAAGTTAAACCCTAATGTGAAATTTTCCAGGAAGAAACAAGGTTTTAAGGTAAGTATTGATTTTATTTTATTTTTCCAAATTTAATTAAATTTAAATAAGAATTATATCATAAAATCTTTACTAGTAAATCTTATAGTAATTTTTTATTTATTTTATTTTTTTTAATTTGTTTTAATTTTTTTTTATTTAATTATTTATTTTTTCTGAATATGAATAAATCTTACAAAAATTGTACAATATTTAACAATACAATTAAGCTTTCTATTATCTAGGGTTTTGGGTGAATACCATCACTTTCATTATGATATTTCGATAGATCCAAAATATTTTTTAGCTCTGATCTGATCTTATCTTGCAAATGATCTCTCTTTTAATTAAACCCTAAAAGAAATTGTAATTTTTATATTAGTAAAATAAACAATAAAATCTAAAACTAACTATGCAAGTTTTTTAGTGAATCACCATACCTTTTAGCTTTTAATCTTCTAAATAGTTTTGATGCTCCAAACTATTATGTTTCTCTCTTTAAAATTACTCCCTTGAATTTTTGGGTAAAATAATGAAATGGTGAATAAATTTTTACTATTTAAAAGACTTCATGAAATCAGATTTCGAAAAATCAATTTCCGCTCATTTTTTAATTTTAAATAAAGAAAAAAAATCATTCTTTTTTATCATTCAATTTCTCTGCACATCAATGTATTCAACAGTCAAGTGCACTAGTGCATTTATATAAAAAAACACACCGACATTTCCAGAGTGCCATATTTTTTCAAAGCACTAACATGATTCATTTTTTTTTCATTTTCGAAATATTGAAATGGTGCAATTATTTTTTTTAATGCAACGATGTGATCTATATTTAAAAGATCACTGAGACGGTTGAACTTGTTTTTATTTTCTAATTTCAAGAAATAGTTGCATATCAGTGTGGTTTTTTACTTAAACGTGTTGGTGTGTTTTTTAAGTGAAAGAGAACTAATATGATAAATTTTTTTTTTTTTGAAATGCTAGAAACCGATGTGGGTATTGTTTAAATGCCCCGATGCTCTTATTGTTTAAATGAACCATTTTTTTTTATTCTAATTAGTGCACCGGTGGGGTTTAAAATCTATCTGAAATTGTATTTTCACATAAAACGACATATTAATCTAAACTTATCTTTTAGGTCGCACCCACATGAATTATAGTAGTTCATAGTATACATTTTCCACTTAATGTAGCCTTATTCTTGAAAAATGGTTTCAAAAATATATTGAAATCTAGATTGTGGTTATATGGTTCTCAAGATTAATTTTATATATTCACACAAAATTTTATTTCTGATTTTTCTCAAATACAATGAAAAAATTTCAACAATATCAAATGGCCAATTCTTCAAATTCCATCTCATTCCATATTGTTGATCCAAGTCCTTCACAGATTTCTCCCTTTCCATCTTCTATAAGTTCAACTTTTATTTATATTTCTATTATCTAATTGATTTATTTTTTTTTTGTAATCCATGTCAATTTGAATAAAATTGTATGCAAATTAGTTGTAGGATCCATATTTAAAATTGATTTCATATGCAAAAAATATTACTCCATATTATTTTCAAAAACGTCAGAAGCTCTTATTAGGTGAAGAAAATCACAAGTGTTTGGTAGATGAAATGGACAACCTCTTCACCTTGTCAATTGGAACATGGCATCTTCTAGCCACAATCTTGGATCAACGATGGTAATAATTGTTTGGTATACTGAAATTTCAACAAACCAATTGCATTTACTAATATCAATGATATTGTACTAATGATGTTCAATATTTTTTGAAATTAGGATTATAATGATGATGAGTGACCCACCTACCATCTTCCGGTGCATTCCACTACAACGTCAAATCGAGAGAATATTGCATTAAGATCCAGAATCGAAGAGGAAGCATACAAAGGATGGTTGAATCAACCACCTATTCAATTCCCACTACATCTAGATTCACGAATTAGGAATGAATACAACAATAATAGTTCTTCATAACGAGTTGGCAATGAAGGCAATCAAATCCAGGTTGTAATGAATGATTACTTATGAAATACAATTGCCATGGAGGAAATGTTGTTATATGCATTCTAGAATGATGATATATGGGATGATGCTCATATCACTGATAACTTATTTGAAAGTCTAAAATCTTCTTCCACCGCCCCTCGCTTTGGACCTGGAGGCAAGTCAAAGTCTACTGAGTTGGGGATAACGACGTTGTTGTACAACATGAAAGCAATGTTTGGCATGTTGAAGGTATGTTTCTCAGCAATATTAATGTAATTTACTTGCATGATCGATCAAGTTCCTTATATTTTGTCACACAATCAAATTAATTTTTATTTTATTTTATGAATTTTAAATATTAACATTGTAAAATTATATTCCCTGCCAACTATAGGATATTCAATGATAAGGTTCTTCAGAGTGATAATGTCTTGTCAGGTAGTTGCAAAGAGGCAAAGAATTTGTTTAAAATGTTGGGTGTTGAGTACATATCATATCATGCATGTTTGAATGATTATATTCTATATATTTCGAATGATTGTATTCTATATAGAGGAGACTATGAAAACGAGGAGATATGTAAGAAACTTCGGCATGACAGGTACCATAATAAAAAAAAAAATGGGTAAATCACATGGTCCTCCTCATAAGATGTTGAGGCACATGTCTATAATCCCAGTGATTCAAAGACTCTTTCATTGCAAAGAATTATCTATGTTCTAGGGATGGCATGCCTCACACAGAAGTGATTTAGGAGTTATATGAATCCCAAGAGATTCAATATCTATGAAGTATATATAGGAGACATGGCTTGAAAAAATTAAGGATGAAGTACGAATTCTACGACTCAGCATAACCATGGATGGTGTCAACCCATATTCCCTCCACAACACCAACTATTTTCTTTGGCCTATAGTAGTGATTAATAATAATATTCCCCCATGGTTGTCCATGAAGAATGAACATCTTTTGTTGGCTCTCATAGTCCCTAGTGGAAGACAAGTGAAAAATATGGATGTCTACTTATAACCATTTGGAGATGAATTTAAGGAATTATTGGAAGGGATATACGTGTACGATGCATCAAAACCCATCGGAAGAGAGATGAGTTTTATGTTGTATGGCATATGTTCTTACACCATACATTATAATCTAGGCTTAGGAGTTTTCTTTGGTAAGTTACATTCCTGTTGATTTATTTAGTAACAATATTTTTTTGCATATTAATTTAATTCATTGCAATTGTTCAGATCGTCATGGTCACTAACATATCAGCCTGTATACAATAGTTTCATAGGCCTTGTAACAAAGGGTATCATGGATGTAAATCTTGTGGACCTTTTCTCTAAAGGCGAGGTGGTTCGACTAACGAAAGCTAGTGTATGAACGCTCTAGGGTATTCCTCCTAGAAGAACACCCTTATAGAAGAGCAACATCCTCTTTCGATGGTAATCTAGAGAGAACCCAAAGGCCTCCAATAATCACACCAGTTGGATGGCTTAGAGAATATGAGATAGAGAAGGAGAAGGAGTTTTCATAATTTTTTGATTCAAATGGATAGCCTATGTTTGATGATCTAGATTTCTTCGAAACCTATGTTGAGAAATTTACCATTGGGATGAAAAGGAAATTTGTCTTTTATGAGCTCCCATATTGGGAGCATCTTAAGATTTCCCACGTACTAGATCCGATGCATATATTTAAATGTTTTTTCTTTTTATGGAGGCACATATCCTCGAAATAAAGTGACACATTGGCTATTAGGAGAGATATTATTTCTTCAAAAACTTAAAAGAAACATTGGGCAAGAAAATAAACTAGAGGAGAGGCCGAACCCTCTTGGTCTTTCAAAGAAGGTGATTTTCCATGGATTTTAAAGAAAGGTAATCTTTATTTGGAAAAGGAAATTATAATGAATGTGAGGGTGCCTTATTTATATGCGTATTCACTATGGCACTACTTCACTATGGATGACCATTTGTTGGGGTTGAAATCAAATGATTAATTGAAACTTATAAGAATACATATGTCAAAAACATAATTTTATAGAAAAAAAATATTTTTATGTAATGGGATATTTTATAATGTACTATTTATTTTGTAGTGTCATTATCATCTGCTCGTGCATGGGTGTGTGAACCATGACTCCCTCCTTCCTCCAAGACCTACGACGTGCCATATATAAATTATCTACATTTGTATGTTGGGTCACATAAAGGAGATTCATATGGCTAGCATTCCATGGTTGCATCAAGAGATAGTTGAGATTGTTTATATGTTTGAGAAGGAATTGCCAACGAGTTTCTTGGACTTGCATGTTCATCTTTAGATTCACCTAGTAGATGAGGTTGAATTATTTTGGGTCATTTCTTGTCATTGGATGTTCTTCTTAGAGTGGTACATGAATAAATTGAAAGTTTTTGTTTGACAAAAGGAAAAGCCAGAGGGGTATATATCCTATGAGTCTTTCTATTATGCCAGTGAGTACATCAAGCAGATCAACAACACACCA
>APFE030866711.1:447624-464460 GCA_000404065.3 Pinus taeda
AAGTTGTTCTTAAGGGGGGATGTTAGGATATTTCGACACATAGGAAATAGTTAAGTATAACTTGGTCTAGTGTAGAGTTAGGTAAAGTGTGTATTCTTTACTATGTACATTTGTAACTTACAATATGACGGTCATGATATGTTATAGACATGAAGTGATCTGATGGTTCATTCTCTCCTTAGTATTACAGACACTTGATCAGTGGCTTAACACCCAATTGATCCATGATCTCTATTTAAAGAGCATGGAGGGTCATTTGTAAGGTGATCGTTCATGAGAGAAGACTATGTAAATTTTATTTCTTTATTAAGAAATTGCCTGAAGTGGTCACGTTGGCTTAGGTCATGGATTGTTTCCATCTTTGAGGGTTTTAACCACATCAACAATACAGGTGTATTGATTTGTGATATTTTTGTGAGCTGTGTCCTTTGGTGTTCTATCTGAGGAAATTACCCTATAAATTCCTACATGGTATAAGAGCCATTTGAGGGCCGCATCCATTGGTGATCCAATTCGGAAGCCGGTACAACTGCATCCGACTGTCATTCCTTAGATCTACTATTTCTGACTGCTTTCGAGCTAAGAGGACTACTCTATTGTGTTAAGAGCATCTATTCTAGTGAAGAACCCATTTCCTTTCATGCAAAAAGGTTTTTCGTAGCCCTAGCTACGTCATTTTTAAGATATGGAGGTATACAATCTTTATTTGCAGTTTTAGTTATTGATCTCTCTGTATATTATTACCAGATCTATACCTTTCATTTCTGTGTATGATCTTTGCCCCGCGACTCTGTGCGATCTGGGAAAATCAGAAATAGAAAGGAAGATTTTTTCTCATGCATATGCTTTTTTCCGCTGCGCCTTAGTGTGATCTCGGAAAATCAGAAACATTGAGAGAAATATATAGTTTTTGCGAACGCTGACTTCTAGCCATAAGGTTTGGTTTTTTTTGCATGTCCGTGTTAGGTTGTGTGGTTTTTTGTTTTCTAGGCCAAAAGAGATTTTTCAAGTAAGCACGCACCCCAAAGCTTCAAGGACTCGAAAAAAAAAAACCCTTTCTCTTTTCCAAAAATTACTAACCTTTTAAACTAGCTCACTTGGTCCAAATTTACTTTATGAGAATAGAGGCTGTGGGTTCAAGTCTTTCCTTTTGTTGAGTTACTTTTTCAAAAAGTACATGTCACTTATGTTTTAAAGTTACTTTATGTAAAAGTGTTCTAACCCATAATAAAAAGTGAGTCACTTATAATTCTAAAGTCTCTTTATCTTTTATTGAAGTTACAATTTAGTGAGTAGCTCATAAAGTACCATTGTAAAAGTGACTTTCACTTATTTATATAAAAGTGGGTCACATAATTTATTTATTTTTAAGTGATCTAATTAGATTAAGGTGGATTTTTTTTAAAATATAAAATTATCATTCACTTCTGCACATTCACGCACTTCGTCGGCATCGTCAACAACTTTTCTTCAAAAAGCCATAACTTCTTCATCCGGAAGTCATTTTCAAAGCCGTTTTTAGAGCCATTTTTTTTTAATCAGCCTAATTTTTCGAGATTTTTCCATGCCAAGTTATTCTTGACAACACCAACTACTTCCAATGGTGTTCCTACATTGTGGATTTACTTAGAAGTAAAGGTCTTTACAAAATAGCCTCAGGCCAAGAAACTAAACCTAAAGATGAAGATAAGGTAGCCAAATGGGAAAATACGCAAGATCAAGAACGTGGGTTGATAGGGATGTCTATTTCTTTAGACCTTAGATTCCATATCACAGAACTTGATACCCCTAATGAAGCAATGAAACATCTCACTAAATTTTTTGGAATTAAAAATGAAATTAGAGCCCATCAACTTGAAAATGAGTTGCTTACGTTGGACCCAAATAATTTTCCTTCCATTGAAGAATTTTTGTCCAAGTTCAAGACCCTTGTACTTCTCTTGGAAGGTGTTAAGGTTAAGAAAGAAGATGGTTGCCTTATCTATTCCATTGTTACTAAGTTGGGACCAACTTACTTTGTGTGTGTTTCCATCTTCCATTCTACCAGAGAAGCCTTTGTTTCTCAAGGACAAGACTACAAGTCCCCCTCTTTTGATGCCTTTTGTGATTCTTTAATAAGAGAACAAGAAAAACTCTTACATTTTGGTCTTCTTAATATTGGAAACTCTTCTAAGAAAGAGTTAGCCGCCCAACATCAACCAAATTCAAAGAATCCTAAGAAGCAATATCCTAAAAAGAATGGTCCTAAACCAAACAAGGGTCCTAAGAAATTTCAATCTCAAAATGAAAAATCAATTCAAGAAAATGATAAGTCAAAAAAAAACAAAGGGAAGAAGACTAGTAGACATTGCAACTATTGTAATCTAGATGGCCACTTAGAATCCAAATTCTTTAAGAAGATGGAAGCCTTGGAAGCAACAATGAAGAAGCATAACATCCACTTGGAGCATTATTTAACTTCAACTTCATCTTCAGGAATAACACTTTCTGCATGTGGATGTCAAGCATCTCGGTTTGGTTATGCGCTAAATGTATCTTCTTCTTCTCATTCTCATGAGTGGCTCATCGATTCTGCAGCTTCTTATCACATGGCCAAAAACAAAGCCATGTTTTCTTCTTTAAATGATTGTAACACCAAAAATATATATGTTTGTGATGATAGATCTCTTAGTGTTGTAGGGACTAGAACTATTCATCTAGACAATGGTCAATTTAATGATGTATTATGTGTTCCAACCTTATCTTGCAACCTTCTATCTGTATATCAGATAACTCATTCAGGTGAAGGTAAAATTGTTGAATTCTCACCTCATGATGTTGTAATTAAGCACCTAAGAGATCCTAGATAGATTTTAACTACTCGCATTGCTGATGATTCTACAAGGTTGTATAATTTTAACAACTTTGGGTCATCAACTCTTTCCTCGGTATTTTTTGCTCATAATGATGAAGTGAGAAAGTTTGGCATAAGTGATTTGGTCACTTAAGCTATCACTCCCTTCAAAATCTATGTAAAGAAAATATGGTGACAGGTCTTCCTATGGTATCCTGTAGAGATGGTGTTTATTTCGGATCTGTACTCGAAAAACATCATCAGGATAGTTTTGAAAAATGTGCCTCTTGGCATGCCTCAACCCCTCTACATCTTGTCCATAGCGATTTATGTGGTCTAATTCCAGTTGTTTCATTCTATGGCTACAAGTATTTCTTAACTTTCATTGATGATTTCTCTAGATGCACTTGGGTATACTTCTTAAAACTCAAGAGTGAAATATTTAACATCTTCTTTCCCTTTAAGGCCTTTGATAAGAAAGAATATGGACATCAAATTCTTAAGCTAAAATCTAATAATGGCGGAGAATATGTTAACAACAAATTCATCAACTTTTGTACTGAGCATGGAATTGAAATGCAACATACTGTTCCATATACTCCACAACAAAATGGTGTAGATAAAAGGAAGAATCACACCTTAAAGGAAATGGCTAATTGTATGCTTCAATCTAAAGAACTTAGTCTTAATTTTTGGGTAGAAGCAATTAACTGTGAAAATTACATAGTAAATCACACTCCTACTAGGGTTTTAAAGAATATCACTCCAGAAGAAGCATGGAGCTCAATTAAACTAGATGTAAGTAACTTTCTTGTTTTTGGAAGTGAAGCATGGGCCCATATTCTAGATGAAAAACATAAAGCTTTAGAACCTAAGAGTGAAAAATGTATTTTTTTTGGATATTCTGAAGATGTCAAAGGATATAGACTTATTCCACTTAATTCCAAAAATGTTATCATTAGAAGAGATGCAAATTTTGTTGAAAATATATCGGCCTATGAGCATAGATCGATAGAGGTGCCCCCTCTCTCTATCCCTTCTACTTCTAAAATATTTCATCTTCAAATGATGACAGTGAGGATGACAATCCTCCCCCACCTTCTTAGGATTCTCGTTTAGCTCCTCATCTTCCAAAAGGGGTCCATGCTACTCAAGATTGTTGGCTTGTTGGGGCCTGGCCCAGGTTCGGAGTTAATTAGCCAAACAAATCCCTGTACTACTGACCCTTTCAGCAATAGTCTGCAGAGCGCAAACCAAGGTCTCACCCAAAGAAGTATGGGGGGATATTGGAACCAGGTTCCCGCACCCTTGAGATGTTTGAGGGGTTGATTTAGTCCAACTGTGGATACCTTCGTGCAGGTTACTCCGCGCACTTCCCTAACTTGCAAGGCTTTCACACCCTATTATATTCACATTCATGCAGCCCTAACCGAGGGATGTGGGGCTTTCGTGCTGCTAGGGAAGTGATCTGCACTATTTCCCCAAGTCACACCTTGGATATTACTTATCTTCTTATAATAATTAGTTATCTTCACATAAAAAAATACCTTCTATTAGATTTACTTATTCAGCACATTCATATAAGTTCGCGTAGTAAATAAATAGTAAACTTACAATTCATACCCAATATACCTCAATGCATGAAACAAGAAAAAGATGCACAAAAATATGATAAAACTTCTCTTTATTAATGCTTCCAATGGTTACAAACTTGACCTACCCTACGCACTCAGTTGCAGGGGTCCGCGCACTCAGTTACAGGGATCCGCGCACTCAGCTGCGGACTACTAGGCCTCTGTGCACGCAACTCTAGAGCCTTCTCCTACGCTATGACCCAAAGACACGACTCTACACTTCGACTCAATGCTTCATGGATTGATTTCCTTCCATTTCCTTCCATGATCCTTTACACTTAGAGCCTCGCTCTATTTATATCATCCCATGGTCTACGGACCATGGGGTAGATCTCTCAAACTGACATTACATTAAAAAAATGAGGGCGGACAACCCTATGACTCATTTACCATATTCGTGCTCTAGGCCCACAAATCGTGGAGTCTTAATATCGGACTTAGTCAAAACTTGGGCTTTAAGCCATAAAAATTTCCTTCGGGGAATCCCACGCCTAACAGGCCCCCAACACAAACATCATGTCTCACCCTCGAGTCACTCTATCAGTGAGGAGATCTTCACGTAGAGACCTCCCAACTCTGCTTGGACGGTTGTAAGGTCGGTAGCGCACTGAGCGGCTGCCTACTGAATCTCCTATACTCGTTGTTCCGAGATCGCGGTGTCAAAACTACTTCCCTGGATCTGTTCCTGCGCCCCCTACATCTACTTATAGTCCCAAGCCTTCTTGTAGCTACCTGGAGTGCAAATACAATGCTTCTATCAGTTAGTCAAATAGTTGGGCCACCCATCTATGGCTTCAATCGAATGCCATTCACTTTGCCTGGGGAAGGTTCTTCATTTAGCTTTACCAACTGCACCGCACCTTCGCCTGTGACCTCAACAACATACGGTCCCAGCCAATGCATTTTGAAATTTTCCAGAAATTTATCAACTTACTGTCATATAGTAACACCAGGTCATTTACCTTGAAGGTGCGCAACTTAATATGTCGAGCATACCAAGATTTTCCGTGCTGCTTTTGTACCTGCTAATGGAATCTATCCAAAAACCATTCCTCTTCGAGTTCCTCCAACTTCCCGAGCTACTCCTCTAGGGCTCTGCATTGCATCATACCTGTGAGCACTGCTATGCGTAGACTAAGCACAATATACTCCATTGGCATTAGGGATTCCACTGTTAGACCAGCCGGAAAGGTGTCTGTCCCATCAGTTTCTTGCATGTTATCCTATAAGCCCATAATACTGTAGGTACGTGTAGGTCCCAATCACTTCGCTATGTGTTGCATACTTTGGTTAGCCGGTCTCCAATATTTTGTTAAATGCTTCTACAGTCCCATTCACTTGTGGGTGATATGGTGTGCGCTTCTGATGATACACCTCAGAATCCATTAGTGAAAGAATATGCTTCCTGCCCACCAACATTTTCCAATACTTCATCTATGAATGGATTTGGGAATGGGTCATGCACACATGCGCCTTTCAATTTTCAGAGGTCCACGCATATTCTTATCTCACCCTTCTGCTTCTTTTCCTGCACCACCATAGGGCTTACCTAATTGGATTCTTCCACCAGCTCAATGATTCCTGCTGCGAGCATTTTGTCAAGTTCTACGCAAACCTTTTCCTTGTATTTTGAATTCAAGTGGTAAGGCCTCTGCTTAACTAGCTTTGCATTGGACTTTAATGTGATTCACATCATTCCTAAATCTTTGATGATTCCTTTCAAGTCCGTGATCTTGGTTGGGAATAAGTCCTGGTACTCACGGACAAACTCAAGGACCTTATCCATCGTCCCATCATCCCATTAGTCACTGAGCAATGCATACTTAGGTTCAGATTCTATACCAATTTTCACCGGCTTTATCTTTACCGCCGCGGTTATGTTAGGGTCTTCAACCAGTGGTCCTTGAACCTCGCAATGTCCTTCAATTTTTGGAACGTTAACTTTTTGCAGATCCTTGTCGTCTTCTTCAGTATTTACATTGCAACACTACAGTGTGCAACTCAGATGAGTAGCCCATTCAGGATTAAGCAATTCTATTGGCTCCTAGGGTATCTTAAAGATAGCTACTTTTACTGCTTGTAGCACGTCATCAACAGTGTCCCACCAACTATCCTCAAACATGAAGGTTAACAGGAACCCTTCGCACAAGATATCCCATTCACTCGTCCCATGGCAAACCTCTGTCTCTATATACCAGTTTAGGGGTATAACATCTAGGGTATGACAGAACAAGTGCACCCACTGAGGTTGCGGCTCTTTCCCATAGACTTTTTTCCACTTGGCAAGGTGCATGCGGATCATCCAGTCTGTCATACTTGTCTGCTAGACGCATCTGAAGTTTCCTGAAATGCATGTGCATCATTCTCCTGCATTCGTGCCAGTCCTCAAAGCTTCCTTGGTGTGTGCCCCACCACCTCGCGGGCATAGCGTGCAGTACCCATTTCAAATCCTTGAAACGTTGTTGTTCTGGCACCTCTCTTTCAAATATGTTCAAGAAAGCATCTACCTCACTTAACCCATCATAAGTAGGCAGATCCCTTACCTCTTTCAATACGCAGCGCAACAATCTTGTCATCATGTTACAGTTTAGTGTGGTTACCTTCTGTAACTGGTTCTGCCATAGCTCTATTTCCTTGTTTGAATCTGATGTATAGGAGATTTCACACTCCCATGAGATTCATCCACCTGCGGTGGGATTTACCTAGTCTTTCTCTTGCGTGGTTATCTTGTAGATGCATTCCAAGTCGTCGTCGCTCTCATAGTCACGCACTGGCTCCGTGTAGCATGATCCCTTAGCAAGGTCCAAAGATACGACTATGCCCAAAGACTTTTTCTCAAAAATCATTTTGCACTTCTTCAGGTTTATCACCCAGTTCATGGTAGTGGCCCAATTGTTTCCTAATAGCACGGGGTAGGGATTGTTGTCATCAACAATCTCTATCACTTCAAAGTCTTCTAGCATGCTTGCCCCTTCAATATCCATGGTGATTCCCTGCAATCTTCCCATGGGTATGATCTTTTGTTGGTTCACCATTCGCAATTGGGTAGGAGACCATTGTAGCGTAGGCCTTCCCATGCGCTCCCATGTCTGCTTCTGCAGAACGTTCACGTCCGATCCTAGGTCCAAGATCACTTGGTCCATTTCATATTCTCCAATCTATGTGGTCAACCTCATTTCTCTTCCCGTCCTTGTTACATGCTTTCCAATCTTCCAGACTACACGCGGTTCTTCTGGCGTGGTCCTAATGCATTTATTAATGAGTTCCTGCAATCATTTACAACCTTACTGTCACACAGTAGCTTCATGCATGTTTCTAGGAACATCGTGAGCATCGATGGGTCCATTTCTGGCTCTGTTCTATCTTTGCTTCTTGAAGTGGAGGCATCAGCGAAGCTCTTCCTAGCTTCCATGGAGGTTTCCTTAGCGTGCTCCAAATCAAACTCTAGTTCTTTTGTCGCAGCCTTGCAAACCCAAGTACTAACTTCAGGTTTCTTGCCTTTATCATCTCCTGTCATAATTCCACTTCAGAGAACAATGTTCACATTGGGGTCTTCCTCATGTGGCTCAGACCTCATTATCTGCAGGTTCTAAGTCAAGGGAGGTTGGAGCGCTCCCTTGTCGCGCAGCCTCACTATTAGTGGGGGGCAATCCTCCATATCATGATAAAATAAGGCACAATACAGACATGATGGATGCATTGGGTCCATACAATCATGGGAATAATGTCTTGGCCCCCCGTAATTATAACAAATCATATTTTTGTGACCTCTTCCACGTCCTCCTCCACCTCGGCCTCATCTGCACCCCTGAAATCTAGTTAGCGACATTCCTGTGTTCTGGTCAAGGGGCCTTGTTTTGGCCTGAACTCTATAGGTGGGAGTCCTATCCATCATCAGATCATAGCTTCTACAAGTGCACTCATCGTGTCCAACTGATCTACAAAAATTACAGAACAACTGTTGCAAATTCTACGTGTACTTCTGCAACTGATGACAGTTGTCCGTAATATGCTTTCCTCCTATTTGACAAATTACACACCACAAAGTAGGCACTGCGCTCGGTCTTGCTTGTGCCTCCAGTCTTAACAACATCGACCCTCCTCCCACAAGGTAGTTTGCGAACACCGGGTAGTGGTCTTTGTCATGTCCCTGACCCTTGCACTTTATGCAACATACTTCTTCGCGCACTTCCGGGCGAGCTGTCCAGTCCTGTTTCAGACTCTGCATCTTCAAGCATAATTCTTTCAACTTGGCATGGATCTACTGAAGTCCCGGGTTAGGATCCTGTATCGGGTCTCATGCAGCCTCATTGCGATCTCCAAGGCCTCTGCCTGAGTTGTTAACCTCTGTTGTGACAGCACGTCCCTCAATTGCGGTGTTAGCGATGCTACAAACCATTCACGGTGTTGTCCATCTGTCAAAGTCATATTGGCTTCGCAAATTTTGCACTTTAGTCTCTGATCCAACTCCCAAGGAGTCTCGTTTGGTAGCATTGTGTGTAGAAATTTTGCGAATTCTCTACAAACTCGCTCTGAGACCATATAGAAATCTGATTGTAGATTAACCCGATAATGCAATATACCAAAGAAAAATACTATAATATACTTCTACTATCAATTTTCTTTACAGAAGATTAAAGATTGAGCAAGATCAAGATGAACACATATAACCAGAAGAAGAAGAGTCAATGCACATGAAACACATAAAATACTCAGGGGAAAGCCTCAGCTAAAAACCCCACTATCTGTATTATCATACAAGGTGGAAATATCTCAGAATTACAAAAAGCCTTAGCTCTCACAGCTAACCAACTCTCAGTACATTCCTCCTGGATGATCACAAGGAAACAAAGATTATCACAAGCCTTCTCCTCTTCCCTCCAAGCCTCTTATTTCCTTGCGCTGTTTCTTCAAGGTGATCCTACTGTTACCAAGTGTAACACTGATCACTCACACTAATCTCAAAACTGCACAATTCTCAAGGAACCTTGTTCCTTCTGCATGGATGAGTTTCCTTTATAGGAAAATTCCTCCAACTAATAGTACAATGTCCCTATCTTTAATCTCAACTGGATCTTTTTCTGAACTGACATGCATGAGTTATTTATGATAGAATCTTTAATTATCTGGAGTAAACTAGTTTCATGCATGCATGCATTAACTGATTGAACTCACAATTAGTTCCTCAAACTGTTTGGAACTAATTTAACTGGACTTAACTCAATTAACTGAGCTAACTAATTACAACTCAAATATAACTCATCCTTATCTCCTTAATTAAGGGATAACTTCCTTAATCAAAAGGATAATTGTTACATGACTTCACAAAAACTTCTAGCTTGAATTTCTCCAACTAATTAATGCAAGATGAATTAATTAATTATTTTTTGAAGCAGCTGGTGAGAATAAATTCAAATTTCAATTCACAATTCTAATTCAAGGACAAATCAAAATTGGTATACATTGAATTTTATTTTTAACATTTCTATTTTTAGCATTTCTTGTGGTTATTCTCTACAGTCCCTCTCAACAAGAAAGGAATTCAACTCGATCCCAATCCTGAACCTTTGTAATGTTCTGCATGCAACACTTCTATCAAGTGTTGTTGCTCCAACAACTCCAAAAACAAAAAAATACCCAACCTAAATCAATATGATGCATCTGTCATCAAAGTCTCTGACTACTATTGCCTCTATCGACTGAAAACTTTGCGCTCCTATTGACTCTGCCTTTCTGCATTGTTGTCAATCCTTCTTTGCACTCTTCAATATCTAATTTCTATAGCCTTTGTCACTTTGATCTCTAACTACATTAATCCCACTAATTCCTCCCTCTACTATGTACTTTGGGCTCCCATAGCAAGGTACGTTGCATGAGATAAAACCTTTCAATAAACCCTACCCAATTTTAGCCTTCATGGGTCTATTACTTCATATCACCCCACCTCACACCTGGAGGTATGGCTGCATGTGATCTCTCTACTGACTTGGCTCGAAATTTCCCCCTACTGGAGGTCTCTGCATGAGTGGATGCCTCCACTCAGTCTCCTCTCAGAATCTCCAATTGTGGCTCCTCCACAATTGTCTGAGATTTCTTCTGGGGCTGTATGTTGAGAGGTAATTTACTCTCCCTCTCAACCACCAAGTCTCTAACATTTTCCTTGCTCCTCAAGGCTTTGCATGCATCTTGAACCTCAAGAGTATATAGGTTCTATACCCGTGAATTGATCTGTTTCACCTGTCCCATGGTGATGTGTCTAAGGAAAACCTTTCCCTTACTGAAGACAACATCGTAGCCTTTGTCCTCCAACATCACAATCGATATCAATATCTTCTTTAGTCTAGGCACATACTTCACATCTGTCAATGTGATATAAGCTCCATGTTCCCTCTGAAAAGAAACCGTGCCCACTCCTGAAACACTATACCTTTCATCGTCACCCATCTCTATGAGTATCTTGAGGTATTTCTCCTCCAATGTACTGAATAAACTCTTATCATCGGTCATGTGGAATGAGGCTCCACTGTCAAGAAACCAACCACAACCCATCATCGAAGACACCATGCATGCAATGAGGGTGAAGTCCATCTTGAACTGAGAGGCTAATGCCTCACTTTCCGATCCTTCCGAGGATCCCTTCTTGGACTTATTTGATGGGTAATTAGTTGCATAATGACCCATCTCATGACAATTAAAGCATCTCATTTTAGATTTATCACCCTTCTTCCCTCCATGAGAAGAATTAAATTTGGGATGAGAATCCTTCTCCTTCCCCTTCCTTGTCTTACTCGCTAAGGCCAGATTTTCTTCATCATCCTTGGATGAAGAACCATCTCGTGTGCTCCTCCTGCATGAGATCCAACCACTGTCATTCCCAATCCAGCAGTGTCTCCCTTCCATTCATAGAGTCTTGGTAGCTATGTCATCTCTTAGAAAGGCCAAGGAGAGCGAGGCTCACCATATCATCATCAATATTAGTTATTACCACACTTCCAAGCTCATCTCTACAGGTGGTGAGCTTGTTCAGATATGTGGAAATAGTATCGCCGTTCTCCATCTTGATTCTTCGAAGCTTGTCCTTGAGTGCCAATTTCCTCTGGTCGCTATTGTTCTAATAGAGGTCCTTCAATGCTCCACATTGAAAACAGAGTCTCCTTCCCATGGAGACTCGAGATAATATGGTCTCCAACTCCCTCTAGAAGAATCCTTCTCACCTTCGCCACACACTTCTTCCATTTAGCCAATTCTTATGCATTAGCTGCAGCTGGCTTGGGGATTTCTCGACCAATGAAATCCTTCAAACCATTGTCTTCTAATACTTCTTCCATGTGATCCTTCCATGCTATGTAATTCGAGTTTCCATCCAAAGCATACTCGAGTCTCAAGCCATTGAATGCCATTGACCAACCTGAAGTATGAGATGAATTCGATTTGTACCTGCAATCCCGAACTTCAAACTTCGAATTCTCCTCTCCATATACTGTTTACTGCTTTGATCACCTATGCTTCGATATCATGTAGAAATTTCTCTATAGATCAACTAGCTCTAATACCATGTAGAAATTCTCACTGTAGATTAACCTGATTATGCAATATAACTAAAGAAAAATACTTAATCTACTTCTACAATCAAAATTGTGGAAGCTGAATCAATTTGAGCAAGATCGAGCTGAACACATATAACCAGAAGAAGAAGAATCAATGCACATGAAACACAGAAAATACTCGGGGGAAAGCCTCGGCTAAAAACCCCACTATCTGTATTATCATACAAGGTGGAAATATCTTAGAATTACACAAAGCCTTAGCTCTCACAATTAACCAACTCTAAGTACAATCCTCTTGGATGCTCATAGGCAAACAAAGCTTCTAACAAGCCTTCTCCTCTTCCCTCCAAGCCTTCTATTTCCTTGCGCTATTTCTCCTAGGTGATCCTACTGTTACCAAGTGTAACATTGATCACTCACATTGATCTCGCACCCTATAAAACTGCACAATCCTCAAGGAACCTTGTTCCTTCTGCATGGATGAGTTTCCTTTATAGGAAAATTCCTCCAACTGATAGTACAATGTCCCTGTCTTTAATCTCAACTGCGTCTTTGTCTGAAATGACATGCATGAGTTATTTATGAGAGAATCTTCAGTTATCTAGAGTACAGTAGTTGCATGCATGCATGCATTAACTGACTGAACTCACAATTAGTTCCTCAAACTGTTTGGAACTAATTTAACTAGACTTAACTTAGTTAACTGAGCTAACTAATTACAACTCAAATATAACTCATCCTTATCTCCTTAATTAAGGGATAACTTCCTTAATCAAAGGGATAATTGTTGCATGACTTCACAAAAACTTCTAGCTTGAATTTCTCCATCTAATTAACTCAAGATGAATTAATTAATTATTTTTTCAAGCAGTTGGTGAGACTAAATTTGAATTTCAATTCACAATTCTAATTCAAGGACAAATCAAAATTGGAATATACTAAATGTTATTTTTAGCATTTCTTGTTGCTATTCTCAAGATTGTGATCTCCTTGAACCCAATGATCGACTGCGTCTCTGACTTCGGCCTGCTAAATTCTTTGTTCAGCTCAATTTGGACATCTGCGATCCCTGCATTTAGATTTTCATTAGAATGCTTAATATACCAGGTCAATGCGCGATCCTGCAGAGAGCTGACCAACATTGCTTTCTTTATGTTATCATCTGTAACTCCTTGCACTTCCCATACGGCTTTTCTCACGAACAAAAATTGGTTTGGATCTTCATTTCCTACTCCCTTGAACACCGACAACTTTACCGCGCTTGCCATATTGCTTCATAGGGGTGGCAGTTGTGGTATGGGCGAAGAGGGGGTGAAGGCAGTGAAGCTGATGGGAGTGTGGTTGGGGGTGGAATGCACAAAATCCTCTGCCTTATCAAATTGATCGCACTTCTTGGTGAGACCTTCGTGATCTCTTCCTCGTCCCTTTGCGGAGGTGAAATTAAGGGGCTAGTTTCTAGTTCTGTACTACCTTCATTTCTGTAAATTCTCCCACTTTGCGTAGCCCCGAACATCAATGTATTCGCATAATCCGCTTTTCAGACAATAGAATTTTAATCCAAGTGTTCATAGACTTAACGTACTTACCTCGCGGTCCTTTGAGAAAGCGTTGCTCTGCCTCGCTATAGTTGATTGAAGTGTCTACCGCAAACTCAGTAATGAATCCTCCTATAATTTGATCGAACCAGTGAACAACAGCGCATGTGATCTTATCCTCTGATGCTTCCAATTTGCGCACCAACTCTAGAGTCCACACAATAGAATTATCGAGTTTCCACCTTCCTTGGCTATCTGCTAGCTTTGCGATCCACTCGTACAACTTAGTAGGGAAAGATGCGAAAAAAATTTCATGGATTTCCGTGTATAGGTAGCAGTCTAACCACTTTTCCTTTGATAGTCGTGGATTCTTATTCTCTTGTGCCACGAACTCATGGATTTTCCTATCCAACCAAGATTTAATTTATTTCTTAGTTGGATTCCAATGATACGACATCAGACATCTCTATGCAGATTTTGGTCCCAGCAACGGAACCATTTGTTGGCCTGTTGAGGCATGACCCAGGTTCGGAGTTAATTAGCCAAAAAAATCCCTGCACTACCGGCCCTTTCAGCAACATTCGGCGGAGCACGGACCGAGGTCTCACCTGAAGCATTATGGGGGGATGCTAGAACTAGGTTTCTGCACCCTTGATATTTATAAGGGGTTTATTGAGTCCAACTGTGGATACCTTCGGGTAGGTTACTTCGTGCACTTCCTTCAGTTGCGAGGCCTTCGCACCCTGTTATATTCGCCTTCGTGCAACCCTAATCAGGGGTTGTGGGGCTTTTGCGCTGCTAGGGCAGCAATCTGCACTATTTCCCCAAGTCACAACCTGGATCTTACTTATATTCTTATAATAATTATTTATCTTCGTGTAAACATATACCTTCTATTATATTTACTTATTCAACACATTCATATAAGTTCATGCAGTAAATAAACAGTGAACTTACAATTCATACCCAATATACTTCAATGCATTAAACAGGAAAAAGATACATATAAATATGGTAAAACTTATCTTTATTAATGCTTCCAATGGTTACAGACTTGACCTGCCCTACGCACTCAGCTACAAGGGTCCACGCACTCAACTACAGAATACTAGGCCTCTGCGCACTCAGCTGCAAAGCCTTCTCCTACTCTACGACCCAAAGACACGACTCTACACTTCGATTCAATTCTTCATGGATTGATTTCCTTCCATTTCCTTCCATGTCCCTTTACACTTAGAGCCTCACTCTATTTATACAATCCCATGGTCTACAGACCATGGATAGATATCTCAAACCAACATTACATTACAAAAATGAGGGTAGACAACCCTCTGACTCATTTACCATCTTTACACTCCGCGCCCACAAATCGCGGAGTCTTTACATCAGACTTAGTCAAAATTTGGGCTTAGACCCAAAACTTGCCTTGTGGGGATCCCATGCCCAACAAGGATGCAACAGGTGCTCTTGCATGCGATCCTACATATCATTGATGTACACATTCTTAGTTCAATAAAGCCTCTTCTTTACTGGCTCAAGCTTCAGTGAGTTATGATCCTGACACCTTTACACAAGATTCAGGTCATCCAAATTCGGACATAGCTATGAATGGAGAATGTCTTTCATTATTGGCAAATGATACATGGGATCTTTTTCCTCTTCCAAAGGGAGGAAAACTTGTTAGATTCAAATGGGTTTATAGAACCAAGTTTGGACCGGATGGAAAATTTGATAAACATAAAGCTCGTTTTGTTGCTAAGGGTTATTCACAAGTTGAAGGCATTGACTATACTGAAACATTCTCCTCTGTTGCCAAAATGAACTCTATTCACCTTGTTCTTTCCCTTGTTTCCTCTTTCAAATGGGAAGTCCATCAAATGGACGTTAAATCTTCCTTTTTGCATGGGGACTTGCATGAATAAATATATATGGAACAACCTCCTGGCTTTATACAAACAAACTCCAGCCTTGTATGTCAACTTAAGAAATCTGTTTATGGTCTCAAGCAAGCCCCTTGGGCTTCGTATGCCAAAATGGATAGCTTTCTTTTAGATATTAGCTTGTCTAGGTGTCATTCTAACAATATTGTCTACACCAAGAAAGTGGGTAAGTATCTTACTCATTATTGTTCGTTATGTTGATGATCTTATCCTTACTAGTAGTGATCCCAACCTTATAAACCATGTGAAGTCTAGCCTTAAAAATAAGTTTGAAATGACACACTTAGGACACTTGCATTATTTTCTTGGTCTTCAAGTCTTGCAACCCAAGGAGGGTAATTCCCTTTCCCAGTCCAAGTATGCATGTGATCTTCTGCACCACTTTCACATGGAAGGTTGTAAGCCAGCCCCTTCTCCCTTTCAGTCTAGAGCCAAAATTTCTGTCACTTGTACTTCCCCTAAAGTTGATGCTACCTTATACCATCAGCTTGTAGGAAAAATTTTGTATCTGATCCATACCCGACCTAACCTTTCCTTTGTTATGGGCCTTATTTCTCGGTTTATACAAAACCTACATGAAATTCATTGGAAAGCAGCTAAAAGAATACTTCTTTATGTTCGAGGTATAGTTCAGTTTGGGATTCATTACAGTGCAGAAGCATTTCCTCTATTGGTTGGTTTCACTGATTCTGATTGGGTTGGTGACCCTGATGATCGGAAGTCTACTACAGGTTATGTCTTCACTCTTGGTTCTAGACCTATTACATGGGCTTGCAAGAAACAAAGTGTTATTTCTCTTTCTTTAGTAGAAGCAGAGTATCGTGGCATCGTAGAAGCTAGTAAGGAACCCCTGTGGCTTCGTCAGATCCTGTCAGAGTTTGCCTTTCAACAACAACATCTGACTACACTTTGGTGTGATAATCAAAGTGTCATTCAACTATGAAAAGATCCATTCCAACATTAGCGTAGAAAACACATTGAACTACACATGCACTTCATCAAAAAGCTCATTCATGACCATGTTCTTGAAGTGCAATATTGTTCAGCCGATGATCAAGTTGTAGACATATTTACAAATGCTCTCACGGAGGTGAAGTTTACTAAACTTTGTTTTATGGTTGGAGTTCAAGAAGTTGTCACTAAGGGGGGATACGCTCTAATGCCTCCTTCCTTCTCCTATTGTGTCATATTTGTACATCCTTCAATCTTATCCCAAGTTGATCTTAAGGGGGGATGTTAGGATATTCCAACACATAGGAAATAATTAAGTACAACTTGGTCTAGTGTAGAGTTAGGTAAAGTGTGTTTCTTTACTATGTACATTTGTAACTTACAATCTGATGGTCA
>APFE030866711.1:464592-491352 GCA_000404065.3 Pinus taeda
GGTCACGATATGTTCTAGACATGAAGTGATCCGACGGTTCATTCTCTCCTCGGTATTACCGACACTTGATCCGTCGCTTAACACCCGATTGGTCCATGATCTCTATTTAAAGAGCATGGACGGTCATTTGTAGGGTGACTGTTCATGAGAGAAGCTTATGTAAATTTTATTTCTTTTATTAATAAATTTCTGGAAGTGGCCGCGTTGGCTCAGGTCTTTGACTGTTTCCCTCTTTGAGGGTTTTAACCACGTCAAGAACACTGGTGTATTAATCTGTGATCTGTTTGTGAGTTGTGTCCTTTGGTCTTCTATCTGAGGAACTTACCCTGTAAATTCCTACACACCGAGGAACATAATCGAGGTGATGAAAATGGAGAGTGATATGTACTTGTGTTATTTCATCATTTATACTTATTGTTGAATGTTTTTATTTTCATTATTTCACTAAGTATGTTGAATTGTTGCTTCTCCCTCTGCCAGTGTCTCTGCTACATGATTGACATATAAAATACATCAGGATCATACATATAATACATTTTTTTATTAAATGGAAATGTATTTATTAATATGGAAATATAACTTTCAATTTAAAGAAAAAAATTCGTTGTGCCAAAAACAAAATCATGCACCGGCTTCGGTGCTCTGTAAAACACAATTGCATCGTAAATGGTGCATATATGCTTGTGATGCATCTCTGTTGGTTCAAAAATGTAAATTTTCATAGTGGTGCGTCACATGTATGAATTGGCATGCACGTATAACATTTTCATGCCAAGACTGATTGTTTACATTATTGAACGCACTAATATATAACTATATTTTTAAATATTATTTAGGTGGTGTGTTGGGTAAATATGATAGCATTGATGTGATCAGAACATACCAAGCACACCACATTTGTGATGGAGATTAAGAGGCATTTGTTTGAGTTTCAAATAGACTTGGCGATGAATTTTTGTTTCTTAGTTTAAATTATGTAAAGTAAATATCTATTTTTTATGTATTTGTAACTAAATTATTTAAAGTAGACATGTCTTTATCATTGTGAACATGATGTAATATTAGCTAGAAGAAATGTGAAAAACATGAATTTTAGTGAATATCTCATGATAATTTAATTTGTATTATTTTAATAGTATTATTTAACTCATACTTCTTATCAAAAATAGCTAAATTTAAACCAATAAAATAGAAAATAAAGAACCAAAATAACATCAAAATGTTATATCTTTATTACTAGAAAAAAGTTCACTTCTCTCTTTAAGGGAGATCTTCCAATAGAGAAAATCCCAAACTAAAAGTATCTTGATCACAAGCTTTATTTCACATTTCTTTATCCTTGTATTTAAAGAGGGGAATTTTTAAATTTAAATTAGTAAGAGTTGATGTAAATATTGAATTTAAATTTCTTGAAAATCTCATAACTTTAGTAATAAAATAGAATTTTTTAAGTTGTATCAAATCTAAATTAATTGCACTAAGAGGCGCTCTACAACTCAATACGGGAGAGATATTGTCACGTAATGTTACATTTAAAAATAGTAAAATAATAATTGAAATTAACAAATTAAAACTAGGAATAAGAAAAAAAATTAATGTCGGCAATAATTACAATACTTCAATTTACACCTTAATCTTATATAACTTTATATAGAGATATAATGTAACTGAAAGTAAAAAAAAAAAAAGGTTTATTATGAGGAAGAAATGAAATGAGTAAAAAGATATAATTTATTTTTTACTAGAAAGAAAAAATGTAATTTGTTCACATGATAAGAAATATTATTATTGATATTACATTATGTGTAATTCATTCTATGTTTCATTTACATGTGATATTTAAAACAAAAATATATTTATATAATAAAAAAAATTACTAAAACAACCATGTGTAAAATATTCCAATGTCCATATTAAATAGCATAATTTTATAGATGCTTTATATAGAGAGAAATGAAGTAATTTAAATTGAAGATTTACTTATTTTTTTACTTTAGTGAGAAAGATTGAGAGAATTCTTGTTTCATGAATAATTGCTTTCTTATTCAATGTACCCGAGATATTTGTATAATTTTCAATGTTTAATATGGATTTGATATGTAATATTAATTTAGAAAATATTAATAATAAAAGTAATCAAATGTATACATATAGGAAAAAAATACGAGGAGGCATATTTTAACATTTCAATATGGAGAACATGAATTATAAATAAAATATTTCAATGTCAACTACATATATATTAATATACCAACTACTTAGATCCACCAAGCACCTAGAGGGATCAAATCTCTTTCACTCAAAAAGATGTTTGCATCTCAAGAGATTTGATCCCTGTCGACGCTTCGTAGATCTAGAGTTAAGATGGATCTAGGTCGTAGGTTGTAAAAAAAAATGACTTCAGTTTTTAAAAATTAACAATAGATTGAATTTTATAAACCAATATTGAATTAATCAAATAGTTATTTTGAATAACTTCTTATTAATAATATTCTATATTAAAAATTGAATGAGTTACACATTTTTGTCCTTTTAAGAACTAACTAAATTATTTTACCTTTAATTGTTTTATCATTGTGAGTATTGAAATATTTGACTAATTAAGTTATAATGAATATCAATGGACTATCTAAGTAATAGAAAAATATTTATCGTAATTTTATAATCATAGTTTCAACCATACTAAACTTTGTAATTTATAAAAATATATTTGCATTTTTTTTAAAGTAATTCGTTTTACATGAAATTTCATATATAAAAGTTTGATATAAATTCACCAATACATAATCTATAATAAACATTATTTCATAAAAATAGTCATCATGATGGTAATCATCTAACAAACATAAACATCACCTAAGTTACACATCTGAATTCACTACCATCATCTAATTATATTAAATTTAATAGCACATAAAAATGTCATTAGCTAGCACACAAATCTAATAATCTAATAGGGAATCATCATCGTGATCACATTTAACAAAACACAAAGATTGTAATCTAACATCGTCACCACACACATCCTCAAATTAATACAAATCTCATGTCAAATAATTGTTATCCCATACACATCTATCTGCAAGTACATTAAATGAATATATCTAACATGACCTAAAAATATACACGTCAACATCAAGATATAAATTAAGCACATAATGAAAAAAAAAACATCCACCACACACACACACACACACACACACACACACACACAAAGAAGTCAAATAAGTGCAATCAAATATCTGATACAATAGACGTAGTAGTGCCTGCATCTTGGTCTACAGTAAAAGATGATGGATGGTCAACTAATGCCTGATCAAGTACGTGTCTCGAACTCAGTTGAGGTGGAAGGCTAAGAGGTGGTTGATCTATGATAGAAGGACATGGCTGGTTTGCAACAGAAGGTGGTTGGCCTACTCTGTCAGGAGAAACATATGACACATCCTCTATCTCTAAAATCTTGACATCATCTGGAAATTGACGAGCAGTTGTACTACCAGAAGGATCACTGACAACCTAACGACTATGATTTGATGGGGTGGCACCACTAGAAGCATGATCATCACTGTCCTCATCATCATGATCATAATCATCACCCTCATTATTATGATCATGATGATCACCCTCATCATCATGATCATAATCATCACCGTCATCATCATCATGACCACACTCATCTAATGGATGTGTTTCTCAAAATGCTCTGCAACCCTCATCACTACTAGTAAAGTACTAGTTTTGATGAAATACTGTATAGGAGACATCAAATCCCATGGACAGGTCCTATAGAGATCCATGAACATCATATATGCATTTATATCTGAAGGCCTCACAAGGAAGACTCCATACCAAACCAAAACTTTGGCCAATCTATCACAGTAGTCCATTTGAAATAGCATAAGAATCCTCCGCCCCCAGATGCCCACTCCCCCCTAAGAGTGTGTCTCACCCTTAACCTCTTGGGCCTCACCCATCTCCTCATATCCTCCATTCAACTGTGGGGTAGAAGCCATGTCCCCATCATATAAGCCAACGTCTACAAAATATATAGTACACAAAAATAATTAGAAAATTTGATTAAACAATTTAATAAAAAAAGTTAAAGAACGTGTTGGAATAAATTTTATTCTAGTTCACTAAAACAAGAAAATGAAACTAGATTAATATAAAGAAAACATTAATATTACCTTTTTCATCTAGAGGCTTAGCCATTGTGAAGAACATGTTGGGACACCCTCTCCAATCAATTCCCATGTACGTATACTCCAACAAGACAAATTCTTGGTCATCCACACTAGCTAGTAGCAATAGTGCCTCATATGAAATCCTAACCAGAAGCTTCGGCATGCCCCTCTTGGGCATCATCTTCCCTCACATTCACATTCGGGCCTCAATGGTAAAATTAGGAGGGTGATGATCAAATTTATACCTAATCTCCGGAAACATCTAAAAAAACAAACAAAAATGATCGGAAGAAAAAGGGAAGGTCTCCCTCCCCTGTCTTGACAATGCACGACATCTATATAAAGCCATGAAAAACTACCTCAAAAAAATGACAGACCATCAAATGTAACGTGGCACCTGAATCAAAGAATCAACATAATACAAAAGAGGGAAACTAATGTCCTTCCAATAACCACAAGAATGTGCAATGGTGCTGACTAATAATGAGATGCACCTAGCCTCCTTTTTAGCGAAATAAGAAATTTGTAGTTTTCCACCATGAACTTGAAAGTTTGATGGAAAAACCGCATGAGGTCCGACACATCTCTAAGTGTATGGAAGCTAACTCTGAGATACAACACCATGGGGGACATCAGGGAATTGGGGAAAATCCTCCCCTCTCCTGGATAGGCAAGTGATAAAGTATATGTCCTCCTCAGTGGGCCTATACCACAACTCAAGATTGACATGGAAAGCTTGATGTTGGACATTCCATCGGTAGAGAAGATGTGCCGATAGGACAAAGTGCACCTTCAGGGATGTACCCTCTTCATAGTACTTGAGAAGATGTACATTCCTAAAGAATTCTCTATTTGTTGGAGTAATAAGGCGAGAGTATAAATCCCTCTCCCTCTCTCTCGCGTGCCATGGTCAAACCATATTCCATGGGTCCACCTGCTACTCCTACTTTTGTTGATGCTCCCTTTGCTGACATCTCTACTACATTATTGACATATAAAATACATCAAACTCATACATAAAATACATTTTTTATTTATTAAATGAAACATGTATTTATAACTATGGAAACATAACTTTCAATTAAAAAAAAAAACAAATTTACTAGTTCCCTGAAAACACATCCATGCACTAGTGCTAGTGTGCTTTCAACTATAATCGCAATGCTAATGGTGCACACATAAGTATGACGCACCATGGGTGTTTCAAAAATTTAAATTTTCATAGCAGTGTGACATACTTGTGCACCGGTGCGCACGTATAACCTGATGCAACCAATACGTACATTCAGGTTATAGAACGCCCCTAGCTATAGGAATATTTTTAAATATTTATTTGTGATGTGTTTGGTAAATATAAACGCACTGGGAGTGACGTACCGACACGCAATATGTTGCATCTTTCCCAACGTGTTTATTTAAAAAACACACCATCACAGCGATGGTGTAAGTTCACTCACCGAAACACGGTGCACCCTATACATTTACAAGGTGCACCACTCCGAGTGTGAGTCAAACATATCGAGTGCAACATGGGTCGATTTTTTTTTTTTTTTGCAAAACCAATGAGGAATTCGACCTAATTTGCAATTCTTATCCACTAAAAACTTAAATTAGAAATAAACATAGTGATTACCTGGACATTTGGTCATTAGGGAGGCATTGTGGACTTGTAATGGAGAAAAACAAATTTTCACACCATTTAAAACAATTGGAAACTCAAATAGTTAGCACAGTACTGAAAGGTGGTGAGCATTAGAAGAATCGATGGCAAGGCACTTGCACGTGGAAAGAGTGGCATCGAAACTTTGTAGTTCTCCGACACTATAGATGGTAAAAATGAAATTAACAATCGAGAGGGATTTTTTTTTTAACCCTCCTCTCGTACGTTTCGAAAAGCACACAAGGGCAGCTATATCCAAAAGCAAATGTTTTATTTTAATTTAAAATTATCACGGTGCTTTATCAAGATGCACAATACTTTACATTACTGGTAATGCACTAATCCGATGATTTTACAATAGTACCAGCCTTTTTCTGGAAATTAGAAACCATCTATTGTATGCTTTATAAGATGCCCCAGGGCATTGTTGTACGTTTATCGCACTGGGATGTCATTCTCTAATAGCACCAGTATGTTTTACTATTTGAAGAAATTTGATGTTAGCAAATATTCAAGCACCGATATGTTTTGGTTTTAGCGCGCTATTGTTTTTTATTCTTCGAAGAAAAAAAATCTATGTTGTACCATGTTATATGCAACTCCAGTGCATGTATAGATAATAAAGCATTGATGCGCTTGAATAATAATTTTGACGCACCATCAAAGAAGCATCTGCTAAAACATCTACCGACCCATCTCCGCTACAAACGGATTTTTAGGCTATGTTTATAGGGGCCTCCACAAAAACTTCCTCTAGAAGGCCTTTTCCTTATGGTGATTGCAATATTTACAACAACTCGTCAAATGATCTTAGAATTGCAACATAGTAATAATTCAATTATTTATACTTGTTAATGTCTTAAATGAAATGAAACTCTCATTGATTATATATGAATTACTACCAAATTAAGAATTACATAATGCAATCAAATATTTATTTTTATAAACATTAGGGGAATTTTGAGGTCTAAAATGGGTTTTCCAAGGAAAATAACAAAATAGTAGTTAAAATAATAAAACAAGGTTTATGAATTTATATAGGAAAATAAATAAAAATTATTTTCTTTTCTTTTTTTCTGAATGGGTGGAAATTGTTTGGTTATGTTATATTCTTTCCATGTAGTTAATAGGGGGTTTGAAGGGCACCCGTAACCCCACTTTATGGGGTCCAGGGCAGCGCCCCAGAAAATTTTGGTTTTGGACCCTATGTTAGGTTGGGTGAACCCACCTATGGTTTTGTGCATGATTTTCGCACATGCTTTTTGGACGCAATGGTTTTTCGATCCATGGTATTAGATGCTTCGGCATGTATAAATATATATTGTAACATTGAAAGGAATATAATGAAAAATTCAAGCTGGTAGTCCCGGTTTTAGGATCTAGGGGAAAATCTTTGTGTATATGTGTTTTATGTGTTATGATCTCGTATTGTTTATTTTCTATGTTTTAGAGTTCGTATGCAGGTAATTCCTGTACGGGGTTAAAACCTACATTTGGTATCAGAGCAATTTTGGCTTCAAGGGGATGCCTTTGTTGCTGAGGGGTTTCGCTCAGGCCTGTGGTAGACCCTATTCAGTGGGAGATCTACGAGATCGATTCTGGTAGTGAAGAAGATGGCGAGTAGTGGAAAGATAGAGATTGAGAAATTTAATGGTCAGAGTTTTTAGTTGTGGAAACTCAAGATGGAGGATCTGTTGGTGGATAAAGACTAGTGGATCGTGGTAGATTTGGGTAGTAAACCAATGGGAGTGTCCGATGAAGAATGGAAGAAGTTGGATCGGAAGGGAAAGAGCATAATACGATTGTGTGTCTCAGATTCAGTATTGCTGAATGTATCAGGGGAAGCTACGATGAAGGCTTTGTGGGAAAAGTTAGGGACTTTGTACCAATCTAAGTCTCTAGTGAATAAACTGTTCCTGTGGAAAAAGATGTATAACCTAAGGATGAAAGATGGAGACTCGGTGACAGAGCATTTGAATGAATTTAATACTGTGGTAAGTCAGTTAGCATCTGTTGGTATTAAAATTTTAGATGAAGATAAGTGAATCAGTTTGTTGTGTTCTCTACCAGATTCGTGGGATATTTTGGTTATTGCAATAGGTAGCAATGCAACTACCTTGCATTTTGATGAAATAGTCTCATCCTTGCTGATGGAGGAGATGAGACAGAAAAATATGGAGAGCCAAAATGGTGATGCCTTGTCTGTACGAGGGCGGACCCAGAACAGAAACAAAAATATGTCATTGAGTGGGAGATCTAAATCTAAAGGGAGATCTAAATCTCCAGGAAAACCTATAAAGATGTTGTGCTGGAAATATGGAAAGCAAGGGCACTACAAAAGGGACTGTAAATATAAAGCTTCTGATAAAGGAAAGGGATCTGATGAGGCTCCTTCTCCAGAGGTGAAATCCACCTCAGATGAAGGTGGGGATGTGTACTTGGCTTCTTCAAGTACACATGTAGATCATGAGGCATGGTTGATTGACTCAGGTGCATCCTTTCACTTCACTCCCCATAGAGAATGGTTCTGTGAGTATGAGAAATATGATGGTGGTGATGTCTTCTTGGGGGATGACAGGAAGGCTAGAATCGTTGGTCGTAGAAAAGTAGAGTTGAAGTTGCAAGGTGGAAGAGTTAGAACGCTTCTAGGTGTTCTACATATTCTTGTATTAGCCAGAAATCTAATTTCTGTTAGCAAGCTGGATGATGATGGTGTAAAAATAGTGTTCGAGAAGGATACTTGCAAGATGGTTCGGGGAGCACTGGTATTGATGCAGGGAGTTCGGATTGGAACTCTATACAAGCTTCAAGGTAGCATTGTTATTGATGGGTGCAATAGTTCTGTGGTTCCTAAAAGTGGATCAGAAAATCTAGTGGTCTCTGGAGAGAATACCATGTTGTGCAATTAAAGGCTTGGACATATTGAAGAAAAGGGCCTTCGAATACTTCATGGTAAAGGTATGAGTAATAGCTCTCTGGATTTTGATTTTTGTGAAAATTGTGTATATGGGAAGCAGGATCGGGTGAGTTTCCCCTCTAGTAGTAAGAGGGCAAAACAGATATTAGAACTTGTGCACAGTGATGTGTTTGGACCTGTGAAGGTTCCATCACGGCGTAAGTTTGTGTACTATGTATCATTTATAGATGACTTCTCAAGGAATACATGGATATATTTTCTTAAGAAGAAATCTGAAGTCTTTGCCAGGTTTAAAGAATTTAAGGTTGTGGTGGAAAACTAGACAGAGGAGAAGATAAAGGTGCTGAGGACAGATAACGGTGGAGATTTTTGCAGTAAGGAATTTGAAGAATTCAGTAAGAAGTGTGGTATAGCACGACAAAAGACTACTCCATATACACCTCAACAAAATGGAGTTGTAGAAAGAATGAATAAGACGTTGATGGAAAGGGCAAGAAGCATGCTCAATGGTGTTTGGTTAGGATAGGAATTTTGGGCAGAGGCGGTGGATACTGCATGTTACCTAGTCAATAGGTCACCTTCATCAGTGTTGGAGGATAAGACTCCATAAGAGGTCTGGATTGGTAAGAAACCCTCTCTTTCGCATCTAAGGGTATTTGGATGTGATGCATATGTACATGTTCCAAATGAGAAATGAACCAAGTTGGATAGTAAATCTGAAAAGTGCATCTTTATTAGGTACAAGGATGGCTTAAAGGGTTATAAGCTTTGGAACCCAGTCACATGGAAGGTTGTGTACAACCGAGATGTGGTGTTCAGAGAGGTGAAAGATGTTATTAAACATGAAGTCCAATGAAAGGAACCTGAGAAGATAGAGTTTGAGCTAAAGGAAGAATAATCAAACTCTATAGCAAAGGAGGAATCAGAAGATGAATAGCCACAAACTTCGTCTATGAGAAGATTAGTTCGAGAAAGGAGGTAGCCTGAAAGGTATAGTCCATATGCTTTCTATTTGAATTTTGGATTATTTATTACTGACGATGATCCCCGAACTGTGAAGGAAGTAGTAGATTCAGAGGATGGAAAACTCTGGAAAGAGGCCATCATTGATGAAATGGCATCTTTGCACAAAAATGAGGCTTGGGATCTGGTGGAGTTGTTGGCTGGAAGGAAACCCATTGGCAGCAAATGGCTGTTGAAAAAGAAGACAAATGCAGAAGGAAAAGTGGAGAAATACAAAGCTTGGTTGGTAGCAAAAGGTTATTCCCAGGTGTCAGGAATTGATTTTGGTGATAATTTTTCTCTTGTTGCCAAGGTAACTTCTATTAGATTACTTTTATTTGTTGCTGCTGCTTTTGATTTAGAGGTAGAATAGATGGACGTGAAGACAACATTTCTTCATGGGGATCTGGAAGAGGAAATCTACATGAAGCAACCTGAAGGATTTGTAGCAAAGGGTACGAAATAATTGGTATGAAAGTTAAAGAAGTCTCTGTATGGGTTAAAACAGTCACCAAGGACGTGGTATCAAAAATTTGATACATTTATACGGGGACTTGGCATCACCAGAAGCAAAGCAAATCACTGTGTGTATTTTAGATTAATTGGTGACCGTGTTATTTATCTGGTCTTGTATGTGGATGATATGTTGCTGGTTGGAAATGACAGAAATTATCCAGGATTTGAAGACCCAATTGTCCTCCAAATTTGACATGAAAGATCTTGGTGCTATAACTATATTTTGGGCATGGAAATTAAAAGATATTGGGTAAAGAGGAAGCTCTAGTTAAACAAGAGGAAGTATGTTGAGACAATACTGCAGAGGTTTAATATGCAGGATAGTAAACCGGTGAAGGTTCGTATTCCTGTAGGTGTGAGGTTATGTGCTGAACAATGTCGCAAGACACAAGAAGAGGAAGAGGACATGTCTCATGTTCCATATGCAAGTGCAGTTGGTAGCCTGATGTATGCAATGGTCTATACTAGAAAATACATTGCACATGCAATGGGAGTATTGAGTAGGTTTATGTCAAAACTAGGAAAGGAGCATTGGATAGTAGTGAAGCGGGTTTTCAGGTATTTGAGTGGCACTAGTGATTATGGTCTGTGCTAACAAGGAAGACCAGGATTGGATAGAGTGTTGGATATTCATGGCTTTGTTGATGCAGACTGTGATGGAGATTTGGATCAGAGACGACCTACAAGTGGGTATCTGTTTAACCTATTTGGAGTTACAGTTAGTTGGATGAGTACGAAACAATCTGTAGTGGCACTATCAACTACAGAGGCAGAATACATGGCAACCACTCATGCAAGCAAGGAAGCAGTTTGGTTGTAGAGATTATGTTCAAGTATGGGGTTAGTACAGGAAGCTATAAGGATAGACTGTAACAGCCAAAGTGCAATTTTCTTGGCAAAGAACCCTTCATATCATTCAAAGACAAATCACATTGATGTTCAGTATCACTTTGTGAGGGATATGATAGAAGACAAAAAGGTGTTGCTGGTAAAGGTGGACACTTTGAAGAATACTGCAGATGCATTGACAAAATCTGTGATCTCTCAGAAGTTCTCTTGGTATAGAGAGACAATGGGCATTTCATGGTTGGAAAAATGACTAAGCTCTCTTGTGGCCCCATGTGGAAAGAAAACAACAAGTGGGAGAATGTTGGGTTGTGTTATATTCTTTCCACATAGTTAATAGGGGGTTTGAAGGGCACCTGTAACCCCACTTTATGGGGTCCGGGGTAGCACCCCGGAAAATTTTGGTTTTGGATGCTATGTGACGTTGGGTGGACCCACCTATGGTTTTGTGCATGATTTTCGCACATGTTTTCTATACGCAATGGTTTTTGGTCAATGGTATTGGATGCAATGGTTTTCGATCCATGGTATTGGACGCGATGGTTTTTGGTCCATGGTATTGGATGCTTTAGCATGTATAAATATATATTGTAACATTGAAAGGAAAATAATGAAAAATTAAGCTGGTAGTCCCGGTTTTGGGATCCAGGGGAAAATTACTATGTATATGTGTTTTATGTGTATGATCTCGCATTGTTTATTTTCTCTGTTTTAGAATTTGTATGCAGGTAATTTCTGTACGAGGTTAAAACCTACAGATCTCTACTTCTGGTTGACCACCAAGGATCTCTGTGCCTCCTTGGTCATTCAAGACTTGCTCATCAATAGGATGCAATAAAGCAGGTGAGTCGACCTTTTTGTGGTGACGCATGAGGTCGGTATCATCTTCCAACTCCTGCTGCTCCATGTCTGCATCGAACTGTTCAAGTGCATGTTCTATCTCATGAGAAAATTCTTGCCCCTAAGATGGTTCACCTTGTTCACCTAATGCCAGCTTTTTAGATGAACCAACTACTTGTACGGGTGTTACTTCATTTGTTTGCATGTGATGCACCCTCTACTAAATCTATTGTTGTTGCACTTCCTGCTCCCATTGGCGCATATCTTATTCTTTCCAAAATTTCTCCCTTAGCTCATGCAACTCTTGCTTTGCTTCTTCCAGTCTCTCCTTATCCCTCTGCCTTCACACGATTCACTTGTGGTGTTACTACCTCTTGGCATGAACAACCATAGTTGCTTGTTCTACAAGTGGATCTACTCGAAACTTGCAGCTTTTCTCCTCCATGCGGTAGACAATATTCCTCTTCCCTTTGTCACACACAGTTATGCTTAGCTCTACTACCTCTGATGTTGTTGCCACTACTGTTCTTGCTTTCTATGGTGCTACTTCATGCTACTTTGCTAAGCACTCTACGGTGAAGCCAGCCTATTCACTAGGTCTGGAGGAATTGTAGTGATACCTCCATGAGTCCTCCTTGACCCAATGACATGTGTCGTAGATCCTGTTGAACTGAACTCTCACATAGTGATCCTTCACAATTTAATGTGGTTCATATGGGTTGAAGCTTCAGAGGTTGAAAGGATTCTTCCTCATCTGTTCAACTTTGACATCCAATTGCTTGATACTCTGGATCTCATATAACCCAATCAACAATGGAAGAGTGGGCCAAGGTGCCTTCTTCTTTTGCTGCAGTCTAGCTATCAATCCTACTGAGATGTGGTACACTACTCCCTGCATTTCAAGCAAGTCCAAGGAAAATTTTGGCAGAAGATGTGGAGACGTCTCCACACTGAACACTCGGATGAACGTGTCGGACGATGAGGCATACTAATCTACAATGCCTATCAATGCCTTCATCACTTGCTCTGACATGCAGGGTGGATCCTGTTCGAATATCAACTTGTACACTGGGGTGACAAAATGGTAGGAAAGCCATATGATCACTCCTTTAAAGCTGCATTCAGACAACAATTTGATATACGTGTTCACAATAGTCTCTATCGGTGATTATGCACAATCCATATCCGGGAATTCATGTGGGGCACAAAATTCATCTAGAATGTAAGTGGATGTAGAAATCCTACATGCATACCATTGGGTGACTATTGAGCCTTCATGACTTGTTCCTTCAGCTGGTGAGCCAGTATGTCGGACCAATTGCATGGTCTTCCTTCTCTAGCTAGTTAGTCCAGCGCGATCGTCCAACTCTGAGGGAAGGTCTTAGTGCTTGCTTGGCCACTCAATCGACATGTGAATATGACCAAGTATTGGTACACCTTCCTCAATATCTTTGCCTTGTACATCTGGTTTGGTGTCATCCTAAAGTGATCTAGACCCTTTATCCAATCCTTTAGAATGTCTCTAGAGTGAGCTCTATTATTGGACAAGTTGAATGGAGGAGTCATGACAATCATGGTCTCAGTCATCTGATACATCTCATCGTAATCTCATGCCTATAAGGTTGCAAGCTTCATCCCACTGAAATTGTTCAGGGTCATCGTCTCAGGGTCAGTGTGAGAGACGATCCAGTGGATTATGTCTGCACATGTGAATGTAGGGTATCTGCATGCAATCGGGTACAAGCTGAACTTATGAATGTTCTTATACACCTGATGGTCTTTGAGGTCTTCCCCAAAAGCACCTGCAAATTCTTCATTAACATCTTTCCACTTCAGTTTGATGTCCTTGTCTAGAAACAACTTCATATCTTCATAGATCGGTAGATTAGAGGACACCTACTCAACTGCTGCTCCAATTGCAACACCATTAGTGTCCTGAGATCCTGTTCCCTTGGAAGCCATTCAGATAGATGAACATCTACAAGATCTAGAAACAAGAAGCATGCATGGCAAGAAATATGTCAATGAAAACAAAGCAAATCTAAGGAAGGACACAGCACATACCTTGGGAACTAGTGAGAAAGATTGCACAAATTTCACTAGGAGGTTGGGTGACTAGCTGTCTCACTAATGAGCAACTAAAAGCAAGTAAGACAATGAAATGCACGGGGACACTAAGTGATCGCAAAAGTGATTATCTATGAATGCAAAACATGAGTGAAATAATCAGCGGATAGATCAACATGCATGTGGGTGAGGTAGTTCACCAGTTGGGTGAATGTTGATGAAAAACAATTTCATGCATGTGACAACAATGAGATAGAAATGAAAAATGAAACAGAGCTAGGACAAGTTAGAATATATATAAACTACATCGGGTGTTCAAAGAAATCACGCAAACAACACTCACATAAGTGAATACACAAAAAGCAACAAAAATGATGAAGAAAACAAGTTGAGGTCACTTACCCATGAATAGCGGAGACAGATGTGTTGAAGAGTCCTGGATGTGATGTGGGATGTCAGAGCTCCAAGATTAATCTCAATGAATGAGCTCTAATGTGTTGAATAAATAAGTTTTGTCTTATGACGTGCATGCCACAAATCTACGAAAAAGTGACACTTGGAGGGAAACTTCTAAAACAACTTTTCATGTAACCCCCGATTGCTAAAAATAGCTCCCTAAATCTTGGGATTCATTTTTCATGTTGTCTCTTGCTATTCCAGGGAGATCAAGTCATGCATGTATGCAAGTCAAGTTTCCCTGGTCCCGGGTGGAATGGGTCAACCAAATTATCCATGCATGCAAGTGCTCAACTGCTTGGGAAAAATGTGCATTCTTGGTTGGGAGTTGGGCTGACTACCTGGGAGGTTTGCACAATTTCTGGGTAGAGTAGTTGACTGCTACCTAGATTTGCACAAATCCTAGGTTGAACAACCTGCTACTGGGAAAATTTGCGCAAATCCTACTTTGAGGGTTGGCTGGTAGGATTGCGCAATCCTAGAGTTTAGCAAGTTGTCAGAGAGGATTGCACAATTCCTGGAGGAAAGGTTGGTTTCCCTCTAGAAATGCACAATTTTCAAGGGGAAGTTACTCAACCTATAGTTGGACCAAGTCTAGCTAAGAAGCCTGTGAAGGGAATGGATCAACTGTGATTGACAGGATGCCTTTGTGCAAGGAAATGATTGAAGCTTGAGTACCTGATGAAGCAAGACAAAGTTCTATGTAAGGTTGGTAGGGAGGCTCTAAAATAGGCTAAGGAAAAATTTTGGAGGGTGGTTGTAGCCTCTACAACAGGTCGAAAACTGTCGTAGTTATGAATTCTTCTAGTATTTCCATAATTTCCTCCTCCAAATGTAGCTAACTTCTAGTTAAATTCATTATTTGGAGTTAATTTTGGCAGTTCCACTGAAATTGGCGGTCCCACCAATTTCCCCACCAATGAACCTGTCTATCTCGTGGTGAAGGCTGAGTGGTCATATGTAAGGTGGTTAGGTATGGTGGTTAAGGTGTTCCAGTCCTAAACTATTGGCACCGACAACCCCATTACAAATCACAATTGGCGAGAATCAGTGGGTCTTATGGTATGTGAACGTAGCTTGGGCGATGTGAAATTGTGATAAGCGGTGGACCCGACAGACTATCAACTGCAGTATAACTTGTATCACATTCAGAATATAATTGATAGAGTGAGGGTAATACATGTAATGGGGCTTTACTCTGTGCGATATACGATTACAAAATCACAAACACAACCTAATCTTGTCGGGGTCAATTTTGTAACACCTCCCTTCTACGATGTGCCATTGTGACTATTGCATCGCAACCCTGACTTGTTCTGGGTCCAATTCTTTAACATTGACCTTCCTACAATATATTCGTTAAGAACCAATCTGCGGGCGTGGTGGTAAATCTTGGTGTTTTTGTAGGCAAGGTCGTGGGTTCAACCTCAGCCTCTGTACACAAAATTTTATTCAACCTTTAAGATGACATGTGGTGGGCACCGGGTTTTCCACGTGTCACTATCTCATCGGTCCACCTGTATAGCCTTCAACCAATAGAATCCTACCAACTCATGCCTGTGTGAACCTACCACGTGGCACTGAACCATTCTCTGATGAGATTAAAATGCCACCTCAGCTGCACAGTCAGCGACAACTCAGTAGCCTACACAGTTTTTTTCACATCTCCTACACTTCCCTATGCATACCCCAAAGTGCCCGAAACATGACCATTATATAGTTTGCTCATCCATGGCTACAACTAAGATCCCTCCTAAGACTCTCTTTGGGAAATTCATTTTGAGCTTCCCCTGAAGAAGTAGCTCTTAAAACCCTAAAATGAGGATCATTGCTCTTATAAGGCTTAAAATAGTGATGGTCGCCTATTGCACTGTACTTGACAAATGATGGCATCGCTCTGTTCCCTTGCATACCCGTGATGATCCCCAAAAAGGCAAATTTCCAAAAGAGGATGAGAAGCTTCGTGATCTAGAAGCTTGCAAAGTGGCGAGCTAGAGTTTGTTTGGCATACACGAGGTCGAATTCTCCCAAATTGGCCTCTTGGTCTTATCCCTATGAGCTACCTCCTTGAGATGAGCACCTAATCCTATCTTTGGATAGGTATTATCTCCCTTTACCAGCTTGTAAATTCATCCTATCGCATTCCAAAATGGTTGGTCTATGTGTATTTTCACCCTTATGCGAAGCTTCTACAGGCTAGAGGTTATTCATTTGACTTAGAGAAGGAGCACTTGGAGAGTTCTTGGCTTGGACTTGGATTACCACTCAAGAATATCCTTTCAACATGAAGGCTTTGGTTGTAAGCTTCCCTTTATTTATTAATAATATATAGTTTTTGGTTCATCTTCCCAAAATGCATATGTTAATGCATCATTTAGCTTGATATTCCTTGATCATTTAAGTAGGTAATTATGGGATTTTCTATTTGTTTTGGCATTGTTCATTATGTCTTGATCACTTGTACAGTTGCATAAACACTGAGAGAAGTATGAACAAGCCGATGACACAAGCGGTTCAGGGTCCTCAACAAAGGAAATCAGAATAACATCAAAACGAGGTAGGACATCTCCTTCGTTCTTCTTTTCAATTGTAATCTAGGAAGATGTCTAGTTGATTGCCACTCAAGGATCGTATCCCAGGAGGGACTAGAGGGGAGCCTATGATCCTTTCCATCTAATCCTTCACCCTGATATTTTGACTAGTTTGACCAACCGTCGACTTTTCAGCTTGCTTGCACTAGTATAGGTTTATACCATCACTGGTTACTACCTTAGAGTGCTAAGTTTGGATTATTTCTTGGAATATTTCTAATTTTTTCCCATTCTCCTCACCCATCATGGGTTTATACTTAACAATTGCGATGGAATCAATGTTTTTACCTTTACAGTCGCGATCAATTTTTTTCGTCATTATTTGATCGCGCTAAAATCATCATTGCTTTTGCTATACAAAGTAGTGATGCCATCACAGGTTTGCCTATGAAAAGTAGCAATAATCACAGGTTTGGGTATATAAAGTAGCGATGATCCTTGAATGTGAGAATTTTTTAGCTTTCTTCCTAAGAATCTAGTGTGTCTTAGACCCTAAGGTCTTTTCCCATCCTATATGCCTGGATTTGTCAGTTTTTTGCTTGATTTCCTTGATTAATTTGCAAACTTTGTCTCATTGGATTCGAAGTGAAATCTGAATGAGTTCTAGGGTTTCTGGTCAATTGGTCATCATTTTTTGCTTGTTGGTGTCATTCAGATGTTTGTTTTGTTGATTAATTGAATGTTGTTTTCTATGGAAATCATTGAAAACATTGTTTTGCATTTGTTTTAGCTTGTATTTTGAAATTTACTCTTTGTGAAAATGCATCAGATTAGTTGCATTGAGAAGTTATTTTTTGAGATTCATCATTGAGAACATATCACATTTTTCGATGATTGAAAGCTTAAAAATTGTATTTGGTGCATCAAATCATTCAAAACGAAAAGAAAAGAACAATTCATATAAGTGCATCTTTATAAAGACAAAATCATTTTTCTTTCGGAAAGTTGCATTAGGATAGTGAAAGGTGAAAATATTTTTTACTTGTGGTGTTGCATTTGGAAGACAAAAGTGAAAGTTAGTGGAAAGCATTTTGCATGATGCATTTTGTTTGATGCATTATTGATTGAAATTTCTTCCCTTGGTTAGTCTATCTTTCATAGAAATGAAAGTTTTCCTCTTCTTATGTAGTTGCATGATAGGTGTTCAAGTGACATCGTTTTGAGCCTTAAAAGAAAAACATAATTGAAGATAAACATTAAAATATATCAATTAATCTAAGGAGCATTTGAAATATTAACTCTCATACTTAGTGTTCTAGGCTAGAGACGTGTTCTGGCATCTATAAAACATAACAATTGTCATTTTCTCTTGCATTAGACAACGTTAGCATGGACTTGTGCTCCCCATACCATCAAGTATATAAAGGGATACACTCATAGGTTGCAAACCTTTATCCATAGGAAGTTGAGTCTCCTGCCCTATAGATGTGTTACATTGAACACAACATTCGAGCAGATTATCTACACATATGTTAAGTCCTTGGTAAATTTATTTGTTGGGGTGTATATTACAGTTCATGGTTACTTGGTACTCCTTTTTCCTAGAGTTACCTAAGTGGTCATTTCGAATTTTTCTAACTCCTTAAATTCGAGAAGATCATCGAGCACTTGTCCTTTCGAGCTTGCTAAACCAATGAAACTAACTAGAGTCGCCTTTTCATCCTTTTCTCGACTCTTAAAACATGAAAAGGCAAAGTTTTTGTTTCAAATTCTAAAATGCATTGGCCATGGAACAACATCTTTCCTATGGAAATACACCTTAGTAGATCTTGGCTTGATACCAATGGCAACATTTCCTGAGTCTACGACTCATGCAAACCCCTCTGATGGGAATCTTATTCCTTTTCCTTCTTTTGGAAATACTGGTGCTCCCTATATGGCAATCTTGTCTCTTTTTGGATTGACCATTGGTCTGCCAATTTGGTTATTTTCAACCTCAGTGGTTATTATTCTCCAAACTATTTTTCAACCAATTTCTCCTCCACCTGAGCAACATCAACCTCATGTTGATCCTAAAGTTGACCCCTTGCCTTCTTTACCTATTCCTTCACCTCATTATTCCTCTTTGCTTGGTGAAAGTCTAGATTCTAGTAACCAAGAAACTAAGAAGAATAATAAGAAGAGGATGAAGAAGAAAAAGAAAAATAAGCAAGGGGGAAAACAAGTAGTCATTGCTATGGATACAAATGATGTCGAAAAATATTCCAACCAACCTCGGAAAGTAAAATTCCCTTGCATTTTATGTAAGGGTGACCAACTTCTTCAGAATTTTCATGGTATTCCCAAGGTCTTAGAAGTGTGGTCCACAGTGTTACGGGAAATAGTGTCCACTCGGAGCTACTATTCCCACTAAGACTGGTAGCTATCTTAGAAACAAACAAGTAAAGACTACTTTCGTTTTCCTTTATGAAAATAGATAGGAGTGGAACAAAGGACACCAACCTTAGTCTTGCGCTTGGCTCCTTACTTGATTCCTCTCCTTCCTGATAGATCTTTGCCACCTCTTCTTCATCTTCCCAGCTTCAAATAGCACCTGTGGAATCAAAGCAGCATAATACTATCGAAGAATAGAGATCTATATTCATAAATAACATAGGACCAGATATGTATTAACCATACAAATGCATATACATTCAAACATACAAGAATATGGAGGAAAACTTGAATAGATTTATTAATATCAAGGATAGAAAGAGGATTACAACCAATTGTTCTGACCCAGCATCATCCTCCAGCAAGAAAGCCCTTCTTCACCTCAAGTAAAGCTTAGATCACCCAACACTATGAAGTTTCACCAGAAAACCAACAACACTTCTCTACAAGATACAAGATTCCAGGCCTCTGGATCTTTGTGATGAGGGATCCATATATAGATGATTCTAGGGGGGTGAGTCATCTTTTGGGGTTTTGATTAGTGTCCTCTCTCTGATAGTTCTTGATTCCACTTGGAGACTGATGATCTCTTACTCATCCTTGGTCGAAAACAAAGAGGCAAGTGTCAGAGGGGAAGTTTCTGGAAGATTCCATGATATTCCACCTCGCAAAATTTCTCTCCCATCTCACCCTACAGAGGGGCCATTCAGTATGCATCGCACCTTTTACACTAGGAAGGTGATATGCATCGCACCCTCTACACTGGGTATTCAGTATGGTCTAGTTTTGACCATTTCTGAGCCGTTTTTAGTGGAGACCTTCTGGGAGATGATCTAATCAGCTGACCTTGTTCCTTTAGGTAGTGAAGAAACACTTTTAGGGACTTAGGAGCCCTCAGTTTATGGACATTTATGATTGGGGTTTCAGTGCCCAAAAATGCCTATAATAGTTTCCCGCTAAAGCATGAGGTCGTTAATCTTTTGATGTCGGGTGAAATGCTTTACCATGAGGATCCAATTTTTTTTCGAGCTGGAAGGCGACCTATAATAAGATACAATAAAATACGTTATCTTCATAATATTTTTCATGATATAGCTAAGGCGGGAATTCCCATGCTCAACTCTATAAATTCATTTTCATGTACATTGGATAGACAATCGTCAGTGTAGTAGACTGATGATTCGGACTCATCATCCTTTGATTTGGATGATCGTCTGTTTGGAAATGATGTACAGTTGATGTCTTTATATTCCTGAATATATCGCAGCCCGAATGAATGAAACTAGATCCAGGGTCTTCAAAACACGTTCAATCTTCACTCGGAGTACAAGTCGATCCATGTAAAAAAATGTTCTGGATTTGAACATGGAAAGACATCGCCTGATTACCAGCCAATGATGTAAGCTATTAAGAGGCGTGAGAGGAATCACCAATAATGACAATGACCCTCAAGGTACTATAGTACAATTCACTTGGTGTGAAAAAGGACTTGGTGTCGAACACCATGCAAAATCTCTCGATCGAAGGTCATTAATGTAAACCTGTCGCTGAAAGTGAGAAACTTGCCATTGAGGCATGCAAGCTTCAAAGTACTGAAAGGGTTGTTCCTAGGTCGACTTCTTGGATAATGAGCTGATGTCGACAAGAAGTGACCCGTCGTAGGAGGGCCTTAATGAATCCCACATCTATGACATGGAATGAAGCAAATGATTTGGGAGGTGAAAACGATTTGATGATACAGGGTTCACGGTGGCGGCCATGAGAGAATGGAGCGTGAATGTATGGCAGTGGGTGAGACATAGGTGAATTCTCTGAGTGACTTCTCTTGAACATATCAGTGACACCAACTATGGATTGGTGGCATTAACCCCAAAGATGGATGGTGTGATGGACCAATGGTGATATGACCAGTGAACAGAACAACCCAACCCGACTCAGATGCGGAGAGAAAGTGTCATGTTCAAGAGCGACTTGCTACCAATAAAGATTTTTCAAGTTTTCTTCACAATTTTCCCCAGTCATTGCTGACCAATACCTCTTTATTTTTGTCAATTTTGAGGAGGATAACATATTCTTGTTCTATAATTCGCCCTTTGGGCGAACTTGTTGCTATATTTTAACGAGCCTAGTGAAAGTGAAACTTATTCTCGTCCATTTGGACGAGTTTGTTGCTATTCCGTTTTAACGAGTTTAACGACAAAGATAACTCCGTCCTTTTTAGTTTTAGAGAGTCTGAAAGGGACGGAAAGGGAACTCCAAAGATTCCTTTTTGTCATCTAATCCCTTAAGTCCGAAAAAGCGTAAAATAATACGAAAGGGATGAATGTTCGGTGATTTTAACAAGCTGAACAAGACAAGCGTTCGATATTTTTGTGTAATAATCCCTCAAGTCCAAAAATACTAAAATTTAGAGGAGGGATAGCACTTCTGATGACTTTAACGAGCCGGAGAGGCTAATCGCTCAACAATATTTTCATATTTTATGAGTCAGTTGAAAAGAGCTTAAAGGAGACTTGTTTTTCAAGGAACGAGTGATGATTTCGGGTAGTAGCTGATTCCAGGTAAGGTTTGGAATTTTCCAATCATGGCAGTGTCACAAGGATGGCTAATAGAATCACTCTTCGCAGATGTTCCTCAAAAGGGTAAACAATGAAATGGAGGCGAATGATCGGCTAAAATCAGAGTGGAGGTGATGATGAGAACACGACCAAGGCTCAAAAGTTGATGATAATGCATTCGCAATGGTTATTTACCAGACAATTGGTTCATTTTTTAATGAGCTTAAACTCTGGGGGAAACATTTGCTCATTTCTTATGTTTATTTTTTAACGAGCTTGAATTTCCCATTAAAACTGCTCGTGGCCGGTTTATTTTCTAACGAGCTTGAACCCTGTGGTAACACTGCTCGTGATAAGTTTGCATGCCCCCCAAGCTTCATTGCATTCAATGCGGTGGTTGGAATGAAGGTTTACCTTCAAGATCTTTGAAATACTTGACCTAGATTTTACAAGATCGTAATTAAAGACTCGATTTGGAATGGGAGTTGTTTCATTTTTTAATGAGGTTGACACGGTAAAAGAACTATCCTCATGGCGACCTTTGATCACAACTCATAAGGGGTCATGAAGGAAAGAGTTGGTTCCAATGCCCCCAGTACGTAATGTACATCATCACTGAATTGTTCCTCAGATGATGTAGCTATGGTAGGGCTTGGAGGCAATACCTCATGATGATGCACACTATCAAAATGTTCTGAGTTATTCTTCGTCGTTTTTGATGTAGAAGATCTCATGTGACAAGTTTCCACTGTGGCCACTTCTGCCAGCTTACTCGGAGGTGGAAGGCAAAAAGTCCCCATCAAGGAAGGGTCTTTTAGGAGACCTACTCTGATATTTTGGAGTGACCGAGAGCTTCCCCGGATCATCAGAATGCTTCCCGTAACTTGTGAACTGTTGGCGAGAAATGTTTGTTGGTCGAAGATTGTGATTCCTCCTTGGAAGGGAAATGCAATATTTCTGAAGTACATCGACACAACGACAGCCATAGCATATATCTAGGGCCCTCCCAGTAGGATGTTGTAATCAAGGTTGCCGTCGATAATTTAAACATCATTATCTATTGTTTTGCCCCCCAGTTCGACTTGCAAGTTAATTAAAATCCCATATGGAGTGTATGTTCGCACATCAAATTCTTTTGATGTCGTTGACGATCGCGACAAGGGTGGTGAGCCTAAATTTTTCCAGCAACTCATTGACATAACACATGTAGATGCCCCCTCATCAATAATTGTTCGATGAACAGTTTTGTTGAGGGCGTTCACTTGAATAAGGAATGCCAGTTGAGTTGGTAATTGAGGGTGATATCCTTTGTGATCTAAGGCCACAAGATTGGAATCTGTAGGGTCAATCCCACCTATTGTTGATAATAAAGCCTACTTTTGGGAGGGGCAATTTTGCAGTACCTCAAGTGTCGACATAGCGGACGGCGATTGGGCCAGATCCTCCACTATATTATAATGTTGTGCTGCTCTGGCACGAGGATTAATTGTCGATTTGTATACTACTCCCTTTGGTGGATTTATTGTTAGCTCAGGAATGATGTGTGGCACAACTTCGGTCGAAGTCGTTGTTGAACTACGAGGTTGATCTGTAGCCTTGTTGTTTGACATCTTTGGATTTCCATAATCTTTATTCATTGTCGATATTAAAGCATCATTTTGTTTTTTCGAAATGGACAACATAAGCACTTGGGACGGGGAAGCATTTTCGCTAGCAACCAGATTTGCTCCTGGGTTCGGAAACGAATCAGTCAATACCACTGAGGTTTTTGAATTCTTGAAGAATTTTCTAAGCTTAGCTTTATATAGACAATCTCTTGTCTAATGATCCTCATGGCATATCTGACACCCTGAAGGAGGTTTCCTTTGCCCAGAAGGGTTTGTAGAAGATTTTTTTAGGACATGAATCCTCTTGTTTCTTATTTTTCCATTTCTTTTTATTTTTGCCTCCTGTTTGCTTTGGTTCTTTGCCTTTGTCAGTTGACACGGCATTAACCTCCGAGGCAAGAAGTTTGTCATTTGCATTTTGACTAGAAACCGTACGGGATTTCTTTGATGTAGCCTTTATAGTTTTCGTGCTAGTCGTACCTATCACGCCATCGTCGGCATGAGAGTTTTTGTTTGATTTAGGAGAGGGGGAATGGAAAATTCTGGTCTAGGAGCATCAAGGATTTTATCATAGAGCATGCTAGAATGAGTATAAATCATGTCTAGATATTGGGCATGAGCAATAAATTTCTCTTCAGTGACGACTCCTCCCTTTGCCACATCTTCTGTAATAGCAGGTAACAAAGACTTAATAAACCATTCAGCCAATAACTGATCAGGAACATACGTTTTTACCATTCTACGACGATGTCGCCATTCATGAATATGATCGGATATGTGAGTGGCCGTCATTTGTTTGAAATTGGTAAGTAGCTCATTTCCTATTTTGTACCTTATGGGTAACTGAAAATGGGTTAAAAAGGTTGTGGATAGGGTACTGAAGTTATCAAACAAAGCTCTAGGCAATTCGATATACCACTTTACTGCCGAACCAGTTAACGTTCGCTGAAAGAGGCAAAGTCTGATCGAATCATCATTGAGGTTGTTGAATGAAAACCATAAATGAAAGGTCATGACATGATTCAACGGGTCTTCACCTGGATTTCCATTAAATTTAGGAATATCAAACGGAAGTTTATGCATAATCTTCGGCCACCAAGGGGTGTAGGCAATTAGATCGTTCGTTAGTCGATTTAGATCTGGTAACTCTAAAGTTGCCACAAAAGGCAACTGTTGATTTAGGCTTGGCTGAGCATACCCAGGATAAGATGGAATTGCTTGAGCAGTTGGTCTTTGCATACCAGCATAATGCATTTGATGTTGGTAAATTTGGTAAGGTTGATGGGCATAACCATTATGATATGGTTGATATGGCTGCCCATTATTTGCAAAGACTTGTTGCTCACATCCTTCGTAATCTTGTTGGAATTGCGGTGTTGGTATTGCACCAGCCATGGTTGTGAAGTCATGGGTTGTTGTGCAGTACTGACTGTTTGACCAAGATTGGGGGTGGTGATCCCTGTTTGAACCTGTGTCATTCCACTAGTTGGTGATTGTGGTCATGTCGTAGGTACAAGAGGTTGTTGCATTATAACCTAAGAAACTTGAGCTTGGCATACAACTTGCAATGCTTGTAGTTGCGATACTTCCACAATATTCAGCGTAGTGGTCATATTTGTCATACGTAAAAAATTTTGCATTGAGCATACAACTCTTGGTTGTTGAAGTAGGATTGGCACCCAACCGCTAGTTGTAATTCCAGCGTAACCTAAATTTTATTGTGAACTCTCCCATGGTTGTCCTTTTGAAGAAGGCAATGAAAGGGTATACTGCCCTCCGTATGACAGTAATCTAGTACTCAAGGGAATGATTTGCCTTTGGGGACCGGTTTACCCAAATTGACACTATGAAGGATCAATTTGTCCAGACTCAATGTAAGCGATTCCAGATACAATTCCAGACGAACAAACAGGAACAGTCCATATTGTCGAAACAGCCCCTGGACGGACTCCATCTAGCGATTGAGAGCTGGTTGGGACAGATGGTACGCCGATGAACATTGTCGGAGTAGCAGTAGGAATTTCTGTTGCTGTTGTGTTGGGTAACACAGTCCTTGATGTCGATGGTTGTTCAGACATATTAAGCCTATTCAAACGATTCCTTAGCTATTCTTCAGGAACTTCTGATGGCGGGAGAATATCTTCCGATGAAGAAGGACATAGGGCGATCCCAGCTCCAAATTGCGTTGAAGTGTTAGATGGAGGATGTTCCACAATCTCTTCTATGGAAATCAATCCAGGAGGAAGAGGCAGACCGTTAGGTCCGTAAAATATTTTTGGTGCTGAAGAAGATATAAGTTCTGTAGCAACAGACGCTTGGGGAGGAACACCTTCCGAATCAGTTTTTGACGGAGCTGGTTCAGGAATAGAAGTGTTTACCGTCACACTAGGATCAGTTGTAATGTCCTTTTGTTGTTGTGGAATTTCTCCTGTAGAGGCAGGGATACGAGAAATGTTCGAAGTAACCGGAGTCTTTGAGGATGTCAGAGTACCTGCTCCAACCAACCTAGGGGACTTTCATCTGGTCAAATGAGTTCGCTTTGTCCGGAATGGTTTTGCTTCCGGAGTCAATGACGGTTGACTTATCATTCTCTGCGAACGATGGGGTTTTGATTAACTTTCTTCCACGATTGCGGATTACTTGATCAACTCAAAATAAAAGGGGAAAATGTTTTCGAATTAAATGATTTTAGACGCTTTGACACAACTTGTTTTTTCAATTTTTAAGATTTGAGAAAAAACAAAAGATGACTCTAGTCGCCTTTGATTTTCAATGAGCCTGAAGTGACAAGTGCTCAGATGGACCTTTTCTTTTAAGGAATCTGAAAAGGAACAAAAGAGACTTCTCTGGAAATCTAGGAAGAGGGGATTACCAAACCAATCGCAAAACTGCAGAATACTTTTTACGGTACGACAATCAATCTTCCCGAATGCTGTGTTCAATGCATTGCGATCGATACGGCGGCAGACACGACTTCCTAAGGATAAAGGATGCAGCCTATTGTGGTCTCCCAAGATATACTCGATGGTACGTGGGAGCATGTTAGACCCCTATACTACTAGTGTAACCCCTTATTGTTATTAGTACAACCCACTTATTATATTGATGTACCCATGCAGTGCCCATATTGTTACTATTGTGCC
>APFE030866711.1:491372-517572 GCA_000404065.3 Pinus taeda
TTAAACCTCAGCTCTTCAAAACAAGCTTGAGAAATGAGAGAAAGACATCAAAAAAGCAATGTAACTCTGGTTCCACACTTTCTCTTACTTTTGCCTGCGGGCCCGCACCTTTTGTTCGAGTTATCTGCGTACTTGTACGCTCTGTATGTAAAGGGGAGGGTGCGTACCCCTGTGAAAGTCAAAAGGCGCAATCTTTATCTTAAAAAACAATTCTTGGGTTAATTCTAGAGTTTTCTAGAAGCATTTTTTACGTGGATTGTTCGCTCCAACTGGTTCATGCATCCCATAATAGGAGGAACTAATCCCTTGTTGAGAGGAGCTATCCCTTTGAAGAAGGACTCTATCCCTTTGAAGGAGGAGCTGGTAACTGATCTCCATTGCACTATAAATTGAGGCATTGGGTTAGTGGCTAGGGGGGTTAGAAGCTGAACTTTTGAGGGTAAATGCTAGTGAAATCAAGACTTCCTATTTGAGCTTAAGAGGAGAGATCACATACCTTTTTGGCTTCATTGGGGAGTGGGTGAAGCTTGTCAAAGTAGAGGAGACTTCTTGTTGGATCCTGGGAGGAGCTTGTACAACGTCAAGGTAAAGGTTGTAAGGTTCTTATCCTTTTGAATTAATACAATCAAGCTCATTTTTCTCAACAAGTATCTCATGTTATTTGTTTCATGGACTCCTTGACTTTCATGTTAAATATGTTTTATAATACTGGTTATTCAGGTGCTATTTAATCGTTTGCCTTGTTTGTGCTTGCAGGTTTGCGACGAAGGAACTTACTCGGATCAAAGAAGCGAAGGCATCTCCAAACTTGCGTTGGACATGAGGTAGGCCTTAAAGCACATTTGTTTGCCATTATTTATAAAGCGCATTTAGAGAAATATAGTGTCTGGTTGGTTTGTTTGTCATTAGGTCTTCATTAGATTCTAGAAAGGTCTATCTTGTCCGCAAGATCGACTCATTCCGCGTGACACCTCAGTTTGTTGAGATGATAGAAAATATTATTAATTTGAATGATGAAATAAAAATTTTGAATATTGCAAAATGGAAATGTAACAATGTTGAATGGTAGAAAATGTGGATAATAAGAATATAGTCAACTACAAATAGTCTTTATTGTGATGAATATCAAATTATTTTCTTCTACTATTCTTATTATGACAATTGTTAGTTTTTCCATCTTTTCATATCGATCATATGTGTTAAAAAATGTAGCAAGAAAGGCTCAATTTGACTTTAGCCTTAGTCAAATTGAGTAAATCGAATTTCCACATCAGCAAGACAACTTGTAGGCAGTTAACTAGTGTGACATGGCTCTTGTCACTTAGTTTGCTTAGTAAATTCAACTTAGAGATCTTGGAGTTTAATTATGCGTGTGTTATTGCTAAATTTTAGCAATCCGATTCAATTATTTTCAGTTGTATTCAATTAATTGACCTTTAACCATTGATAGAGTCAGTTGAAGGTTAGTTGTGCAGTGGGACAACAACTTAACTCAGAGTTTTGTCAATTAACTGATCAATCGACCCAAAATAGATAGTGTATGCAAGGAATTAGAGTTCCTAAGCTGAAGTGGAGATGACAAGGCAATGTAAAATCAGTTGTAGACTAGTTTTGAATGTACATGTGTTGCATGATTCAAAAGATAAATTCTTGGGAATTGTGCAATCTATTTGGAGGAAATTTATATATATTTTAGGGGCTAATTTCCTTAGTATTTGTGTAAGTAAATAAGAGGCTTGGTGAGAAAATAATTGGCTAATTGTTGGCTATAGCTTCTCATTAAGCAGGGAGAACAATTATTCTTTTGCAGGCTGAGCTCAGAGTTGGAGCTAGCAATTGTAAAAGTTTCTTTATTCAACTGATTAATGCAAAGATGCTTGAGGGTTTTTTCCTAGTTAGGTTCCCCTAGAAATAACTATGTATTTTTGGCTTTATTATTGCATGTCTATGCATGTTATTCTAAATTATGGTTTCCATTCCGCAGATCAGTAGAGTAGAATTGTGCCTCTTACTTTTTAGTTTGAAATCTTGAGTAGTAAGGAATTTCAAACTTGTCTCTTAGGAATAATCAGAGCCCTGAAATCACATTAGAACCAATATTTCAAACTTGTCTCTTAGGAATTTTGTTTTGGCAGCTTCAATGCAACAATTTTTCTTCAGGATCAAGAGAATGTCTTTCAATGAACTGAGATTGGAGTATGCCCTGGAGGGTAAATAAAATTTCATATCTTGGAAGGATCGAATGGAAGTAGTGCTTGATGAGAATGATGTGTTAGAATATGTTAAAACTAAAATTTCAAAGCCCCAACTCTCTAATGCACAATAATTAGCCCAATGGAAGAATGTCATTGCAAAGGCCAAGAGTATTCTTCTGGAAGGTGTGAGAGACCATGTGGTCTCAAATATCCATGGAAAAGAGACACCATTTTCTATGTGGAATAAACTAACTGAGTCTTTCGAAAATAGTTGTGACCATAGAAAAATGGCCCTGAAATACAAAATTTGAAACAAAAGGATGCAAAAGAATGATACCATTCCACAATATCTCACAAGATTTACTCAAGTTCATTATGATCTTGGAGGGGAAGGATTGAATGTTGAAAAAGATTACTTGCTGATCCTAGCTCTTCTAGGCCTTCCAAAATCATGGCACAACTACTAGACTCTATGAATGGAAGGGAAAAATTATCAAATAAGGAAAGGTTGTGGTTCGATTTGGTTCAAGAAGAGTTTAGGAGAAATAAAAGTGATGGAAAATCATCCAAATCTTAGGATGAAGATAATTTTGTCTTGGTTGGAAATGAAAATAAGGGAAAAGGGAAGAAGACCTAGAGAAAATTTGAATCCAGCCAAAATAATGGAAAGATTAAAGACTTGAGTAAGATAAAATGCTTCCACTGCCACAAATTTGGGAAATATGCAATACAATTTCTATATAAGAAGTCTATCAAGAAGCTTTTAGGAGGAGTAGGAGGTGAAGCAATGGCTTCACAATTCAAATTAGACTTCACTCTAATAGAATGCATGGGCAACACTATGATGGCGAGTGTGTGGTACCTTGATTCCGGTGCCTCGTTTCATATGACAAGGTGCAAGGATTATTTTAGTAGCTTAGAGGATAAGAATCTCCATATGCATATCGAAATGAGGGATGATGGGAGGTACAATGCTATAGGAATTCATACTGTCACATTTGAAAGGGAGAAAGCCTCTCCTCTTCACCTCAAATATGTTATGTTTGTACTTAGGCTGGAGAAGAACTTGATCTCTGTAACAATATTGGAGGATCATGACTATGATGTTATTCTCACTAAAGGGAAATCTTTTCTGAGACACATAGCTACCAGGAAAATGACTCAGATTGGGGTTCAAGTGAAGAACCCATACAAAATTGAGGTGGGAGATTGCATTGCATTGAGCAGTACAATTAAAAAAATGTATAGTCGAGATGTTGGAGAACTATGACACAAGAGATTGGTTCATATACACCATGGTGCCTTAAAAATCATGCAACAAATTACCAGCGGCCTCCCTAAAGGCGCCCTTGACCAACAGGATGTTTGCAAGGGTTGTACATTGGGGAAATATGTCAAATCCACTTTCAATGGTTGAGATAGTAGAGCACATGCAATCTTGGTGCAAGACTACTTCGATGCTTGTGGACCCTTTTATACAACCTCCACAGTAAAAAATAAGTACTGTGTTATTTTTATTGACGATCTCTCTAGAAAATGTTGGATCTTGTTATCCAACCAACTCACAAAATAAAAGAAAAGATAGATCAACGACTTGAGAAATAACCTCTTCAAGGGGGAAACCTCCTTTACATCACATAAATGAACAATTCTTCGATGAAAAAATGATAATACCTCCTTGTTTTATATAGGATTCTAAGGGGTCACAATATAACCAAAGCATACATAACAATAATAATGTAAGGACACAACAATAATAATAGTGGGCTTCTGTGGGGCACCACAATAACAACATGGAGGATACATGGGCACAAAAATAAAAATAGGGGCTTACACTAACAATAACAGTAAGGGGGATACATTGATATTATAGGGACCTAACATTCCCCTCTCCTTCAAAAGAGTGTTGTACTCAATTCTTGAGTAGTTTCATATGTTTCTCTATAAAATTATGATCCTCTCATGTGGAATCTTCGACGGGTAAGTTCTTCCACTTAATGAGATACTCTAAAATTAATAGATTCCATATCTATCGGGTTCTTGTTTTTGTGATTGCTTCAGGCTTAAATATGATTTTTCCTTCTTCACCAAGTTTTGGCAACACTGTTTGAACTGGGAGATTGCCACCAATAAACTTCTTTAAGCATGAAACATGGAAAATATGGTCTACTCAAGAAGATGTAGGAAACTCCAATTTGTATGCCATAGTACCAATATTTTGCAACACCTTGTAAGGACCATAGTACTTGGGTGATAATTTATTATCCTTCTTAGCTTTCTTGAGGGACATTTGTTTGTATGGTTGTAGATGTAAAAATACCTAGTCACCTACATCAAAACTTCTTTCACTACGATGTCGATCTACTTGTTGTTTCATTGATTCTGTGCCAGAGTGAGGTTATCCTTTAAGAGTTGGAGAACTTGTTGTTGATGCTCGATGTGATCTTCCAATGCTTGAAACTTAGAATTTTCTCTTAAACATGATGTGATGGATGGTGGATGATATCCCTAAAGTGCCATAAATGGGGTCATTTTTGTTGCAATATGGAAGGAAGTGTTATACCACCATTCAACTAGGGGTAACCACTTGGCCCATTGTGTTTGTTTATCAGATACAAAGCAACGAAGATATCCTTCCAAACATTTGTTCACTATCTCAATTTTCTTGTCAAATTGAGGATGATAAAATGAGTTATGAGCTAATTGAGTACCAAGACAAGAAAATAATTCTGTCCAAAAAGTTCTAGTGAAAATGGGATATTTGTCACTTACAATAACCTTTGGGTTTCCATGTAGCTTTTGAATTGTTTCCATAAATGCAGGAGCAAATGTACTAGATTTAAAAGGATGAGATAATGCACAAAAATGTGCATACTAGGTAAGTCTATAAACTACCACCATGATGAAACTCTTTCCTTTAGTATTAGGTAAACCTGATGTGTAAACTACCATGGATATTCCACTGGACACTTCGTCACAAAAAATCTGATAATATTATATTAAAAATATTAGATTCTACACTATTACAGTTTTATTTAATTTCTAGATCTATAAAATTAACTGTAATTAGTGCATGCATGTAAAAGTGAATCAAGAATAAAAATAGATAATGAAAAAATAAGCCCCCACACACATAATACACAAGATATGCTCTTTGGGAAACCCTTTCAAGTGAAAACCCAGCTGGAAGGTGAGGCCACTTCACTCTCTTTCTCTGTCTGGAAATATGGCTGTAGATACAATGAAGAAATGTCTATGGCATGTGGGCTGCTACAGTGCACAAATCCTCTCTGTGTGATCTACTTCCTATCTCTCTTGGCTATCTTTTCTCAAATATGGAACAAAATTCTCTCGAAAGAATGGAATGTCTCTTCCTCCTAGTGGACCGGTTATAACACATCTTGATAGCCTACTAGTTGTTAAGTTTGAATACATCAACTTTAACTAGAGTTACAAAATAGACTCTCCTAGAGTATTTTACATCCAAAACACGGCATCCTCCGAACCTATAGGTGTGAAAATAGGAAGGTCAGCTTCTGAGTGGCATAAATTTTGCGTACGGATTCCAATTGACGTGATTCTTATGTTGTTGGAAATATTTCTGTGTGTATAATAGCATGAAAAGGTGATGTGCTTAAGCGACAAAGTTTTACCCCAAACAATGTTTGTTGCCTCAAAATTCTCTCTGAAGGTTTCAGACCATGTTTTTCCAAACTGGGTCTCGCCAGTAAAAATGGTCCCGTGAGTTGATTCCTACACTTTTTCCACTCTAAATACATTGAGATGGATGAAAAACAATATAATTATGATCCAATTTGGATGAAAACTTGTGATAAAATCCTTTTAGACTTCCTCCCAATGCTGACTTGGAATGGATAAAGGTTGTAATAGACTTGAGGTCTTAATTGTCTCAACTTTATTTTGTTGGAAAACTAAACATTCTTCCACAAAAATATGAATATCAAATTAAGGATGTCCCAAAAAAATTCCTTCTTCACCCAGTGGTAAGTTTAAAAATATTGAGTGCCCTACTAAGAGGGAGGTGTGAAATTCCAAAAGAATATTTTGCTTGAGTTGGGAATTATTACAAATATATGAGAGATATTTGTACCATAATGAATATTTTTTCAAGGTACTGGGATATTGCTGCAACTTTTGAATGAGTGTCCACACCTCTTCATCGTTCTTCCATTCATACCTTTCTTTAGTTATCCAATCAGGTTGGATAATAGAAATGGTAGAAAGTAATGCTTCCACATCCTCATCCTTTCTTGAGAGTGCATCTGCAACAACATTTTGCTTCCCTTTTTTTGTATATGATTTCAAAGTCATAACCCCACATCTTTGTGACCCATTTTTGTTGCTCTTCTGAAGATAATATCCGTGCCAATTTTTTTTCAAGACTATCATGATTTTTTTTTACCTTGAAGTGTCTTCCAATTAGGTAAGGTCACCATTGCTTCAGTGCATATAGTATTGCCCACATTTCCTTCTCATAAATATTTTTGTGTAAATAATATTGCTTGATCAGATGACTTTCATAAGCAATGGGTCTTACTTCTTGCATTAAAACAACACCAATTCCATTTTCTGAGGCATCACATTCCACAATAAAGGTTTTTGTGAAGTCTAGCATAGCTAAGATCAATGCTTGGCACATTTCCTATTTAAGATGTTCAAAGGCCTTAGTTTCTTATGGAGTCTAAGAAAATGCCTCTTTCTTCAGTAATTTTGTTAGAGGTCCCGCTCCATAATTCTTAATAAACTTGCAATAATACCCTATCAACCAAAGAAATCCTCGAAGATGATTTATGGTTGTGGGGATTTTCCATTCATTAATGGATTTAATTTTGTTAGGGTCTACTTTAACAACCTCATGAGATACAATATGACCCAAATATTCAACCTCCTATACTCCAAAGAAAAATTTGGAGGTTTTTGCATATAGTTGTTTCTCATCCGATAGTTTGAGCACCCTCTCAACATGTTGAACGTGATCCTTCCAAGAATTGTTGTAGATTAGTATATCATCAAAAAATAATAACACATATTTTATAAGGAAGAGTTTGAAAATGGAATTCATCAAACCTTGAAATGCGGAAGGTGCATTAGTAAGGCCAAAAGGCATGACCAAAAATTCATAATGACCCTCATGAGTTCTGAATGTTGTTTTTAGAATGTCCCCAGTATTAATTCTAATTTGATTATATCCTGAACGAAGATCCAACTTGGTGAAGTAAATTGCTCCATGTAATTCATCCCAAAATTCATCAATGATAAGAATGGGATATTTATCTTTAATAGTGCACTTGTTGAGCTCCTTGTAATCCATACACATACACCATGATCCATCCTTATTGTGCACCAATACAACTCGAGCAGAGAAAATACTTTGACTAGGTTGAATTATACCAACCTCTAGCATTTCGGCAACCATACATTCAATCTCACTCTTTTTGTAATCCGAGAGGATATCAAAGTACAAGTGGCCTTATAAATAACTAACAAAATCGAAGTGATTATATGGAAGTAAAACTAGAACCAGATCGAAGTTCTCATCTCCCTGAATCGAACGGTATGAATGACACTCAACTCTAAGTTCATATGCATGAGTTATGGCTGGTGAAATTTTTCATCAAAGTGGACAAGTGGTAAGCTTAAGGAGGCAGAAAATTGGCTAGACCCGACGCATGGAATCCAGCCACCAGATGGGTGAATTTGTTGGATGATTAATTTTTCTATGACCCCTTAGTTTTGGAAAATTAAAAAATGTATGGTAGTTATAATAAAATAAAAAATAATGTTTTTGGGGGCGGACTATGAACCCGACCACCCCTGTCAGAACCCATGGGCGAATATATTAAATATATATTTTAATGTCAGGAGGGCCGCCAACTAGTGGAACTGACCCCTCCATTTATTTTTCAAGTGTCAACACTACCGAAGGTGGTGGGGCTTGAACTTACCCAACCAACTTGGCTAACCCACATCCCAGGCGCCTACACTAACCACCAACCGACACAAAATAACGACGAGTTAAAAAAAATGTTAATGGTTAACACTGTTCCATGGCCACATCATTTTAAAAGGTGGTTAAAATAATATTCCATGGATGGGGGGTCGGCGGGGTTGGAACCCCTGACCTCCATGCCTCAATCTTACTAACTTAACCAACACGCCAACGGGGTCAACGTTAGTAACTTTGCCAACCTGGGACTATAAGACCTCTAAATTTTCATTTGCAGGGGGAGAGCCGGTGGACCAGTGGAGCAATCTAGGGTTGGAACCTTGATTCTTCTAGGAGGTAGAACCTTTCCCAAGGGAATCTTGGGGTATTGGAAGGATTCCTTGGGGTGAAAAAGGTGACATTGTCAGAATTTGATGAATTAATAATCATTTTTTCATGTTTTGCACCATGAATTCAAAGGTGGCGTCAGTTTTAGTAGCTAGGGTCTCCATTTTCAGGCCATATTCTAGCTTGGAGGTATAATGGTCTTTTTTTGTATTTTTTTTCTTGTACTTGATCTCTTTAATGCCACTTAATAAAAAAAGGCCTCCCCACCATTGATTAGGGCCTAGAAATGTAGCCCACATTGGGTGAACTCCATAATCACTTTTTTGTGTCATGATCTCATGCTTGTTATGTTTTTCCACTTCATTTTATGTACCTTTAGTTCTCTTGGTTAATATGCTATATCATATGTAATTATTTATGCATATTTAAGCAAAAGATCTGTTTCAAGTTTGGTATCAAAGCATGTATTTTTCGACGTGAATTGCATGAGTATATGCTAACCATGAACACGCTCCAAAGAGGCAAAGGAAATGTTAAGTCATTTGCTCCCAAATTAGGGCGTACACCAAAAAGAAGGAACACGAAAGATGAGGAAGTTTGTTGGGAAGAAGAGCACAATTATCATAAGGTTTTCTACAACGTGGCAGATAAATTCGAAAAGTTGTTTGCAGAGTACGAGAAGACATTGAAACCAAAGAAGAACATGATAGATGATCATGATTTAGTAAAACATGGAGGTGGAGGAGAAGAGCCTCCTCCCTCTCCATCCACCAATGAAAATTCTTCTTCTTCTTCTCATAATTCTAACAAGAATCAAAGAAATGCATCTAAGAAGCCATTCTTCAAGTTGGATGTCATATTCGATTTACCTATATTCAGTGGAGAACCTAATGCAGAAAAGCTAGATAACTGGATATGACAAGTTGAGGTGTATTGCCGCATACAATATGTCAAAGAGGATGAAGCGAAGATCCATCTAGAATCCATTCAATTGACTGGCACTACCCTCATCTAGTGGGAAGACAAGTTGTAGCAAGGTGGTAAGAATAGTCATCAAATTCTCTCATCTTAGTCTGAGTTCATTTCTGATTTAAGGGGATAGTTTTACCCATTAGGTTATCGACAGAAAGCCATGATGGAATGGAAACAATTGAAACAAATTAAAGGTAAAAATGTTTATGTTTTTATAGAGGAGTTTAGGAAACACGCTCTATCATTGAATGTTCCCTTAGACACTCTTGAGATGTTGATGAAAAATATCAGGTCTTTGCATAATTATTTGTGTCATTCAATATTATTGTTTGAACCTAAAACTCTTTATGATGCTAGTGTGAAGGTTGTGCATCTTGAAAGCAGGGGGAAGAATGAACAATATGACCACCAAAAAAGGGAAACATTAGCTAAGAGAAGAGGAGGAAAAACCTCTTTTACTCATTGGGAGAAAGAAGGGCATGGTGATGAGAATTGCTAGAAATTGCACCTTGAATTAAGACCTAAGAGGAATGATAGAAAGGAAAAACAAAAGATAGTTTCAACCATGCAACAAGACCAAGAGTCTGAATTAGAGGAGGATTAGAAGGTCACAACTGTGGGATTTGTAAGTGGTGGACCAATTGACCTGGGGTTAGATTCAGGTGATGAAATGAAAATTGTAGCTTTTGGGATTGTCGCAGATGGACCCATTGACTTGAGTTCTGATGCGGGTGCTGAGACAAAAATTTGAGTAGATGTTGCATAAAGGATGAAAAGGGCACCAAATGTGGCTTGACTCCAAGAAACCAAAGCTTTCAAGAAGAGAATGTTGAACTAAGGAGACTCCTACAAGAAGTATGGAAGGAGAAACAAAGGTTTCAACATCAATTACAAGCTAAGGATGAGGCCTTGGGAAAGTTGCAACATAACTAGCATGAGGTAAAAAGTGATTCTTCAATTTCAGGTACTTTTCATGATGACAACTTCACTACTTTTGAGAGACATACTACGAGAATTGGATCAAAATTATTGAAGAAAATTGGGTATAAAGGAAAGGTCCTCGACATTAATGGCCCAGGCATTGTGAACCCCATCAAAGTAGAGAAATTGCCTCATTATGAAGGACTTAGGTATGTCAGAAAGGAAGTTGGGGAATGCTCCAAAACAACTAGTGACCAACCAACAACAAATGATGATATAACTTCATTGCATTCGAGTGATAGTGAGGGTTCCATGGACACTTATAAGAGGCACACAAGTTGAAAGTGCTCCAAGACGACCTAGAAAATTTGGAGGAGAAAAAATCATTGTAGTCACTACAACGAGGTTGGACACTAGAGAGCCATGTGTCAGATGCTCCATGACCATAAATCATTGATAAAGAAGCCAATAGGAAAAAAATTTTAACAAACGAATTCACCACATTCATGGTGGTCTGATTTATTAAGTAAGAGACGGTTTTACTAGATGTAGTAGCTTTTCATGGCCACAATTTGTAAATCATCCATTGCAAATAAATGTAAATGTGATGGTGTGTTTTCTATCACTTACTAAAGAAACGATGATGTTTTTAGCCTTTTATGAGTAGCTAGGGCATTGGGTTCTATTATGTAAAACTTGACGAGAGAGTGCGTGTTATAAACTCTTGGCAAGTATGGGGTTGTTTGATTCATGTGTGGTTTGTATGTGATTGCAAGGAATGTACCATATTGACATGAAATATAGATATTGAAACTGTGTTTGACAATGATCCAAGAAGTGTGCAAGATATGGGCATGCTTTTGGAGGACCAAAATCTCCTTAGTGGGGAGGAATGATCCGGGAGGATCTCAAAGTACAAGTAGCCTTAAAAATAGCTCAAAAAATCAAAGTCATCATATGGAAGAAAAACTAGAACCAAATCAAAGTGCTCATCTCCTTGATTCCGACGGTTTAAACGACACTCAAATTCGAGTTTGTATGAACGAGTTATGGCTGGTCAAAGTGGACAATTGTCAGGGTTAAGGAGGAAGCAAATTGGCAAGACCCAGCACACGAAATCCAGCCACTGTATGGGAGAATTTGATGAATGATTAATTTTTCTATGATCCCTTAGTTTTGGAAAAGTTAAAAATTATGGTCGTTATAATGAAATAAAAAAATTGATGTTTTGGGGTGGGGGGGGGGGGGGGGCTGCCACCCACGTCACCCCCATCATAACCCATGGGAAAATGTATTAAATATATATATTAATATTGGGTGAGCCATCCACTAGCGGACCCGACCCCTCCATTTCTCCGCCAAGTGTCAACACTGCCAGAGGCAACAGAGCTTGAACCCGCTTGTCAAACCTGGTGTGACCGCCTCCCGGGTGCCTCCATTAACCACTAGCTAACACAACATAGCAATGGGTTTAAAAAAAATGTTAATGGTTAACACAATTTTATGTCCATGCCATCTTAAAAGGTGGTTAAAACAATATTCCACAGATGGGGGGTCGACAGGGTTACAACACCTGACCTCCCCACCTCAATCTTACTGACTTAACCAACATGCCAATGTTGGTAAGTCTACCAACCCAGGACTATAAAACCTATAATTTTTAATTTGCATGGGGAGAACCAATGGACCAGTGGAGCAATCCAGGAGCAGAACATTGATTCTTCGAGGGGGTGGAACCTTGCCCAAGGGAATCTTAGGGTATCAGAAAGATTCCTTGGGGTGTAGAAGGTGACATTGTCAGAATTTGATGAATTCATAGTCATTTTTGCACATTTTAATGCCAAAAATTTAGTGGTGACATCAGTTTCAACAATTGGGGTCTCCATTTTTAGGCCATCTTCGAGCTTGGAGGTATGATGGGTTTTTTTTCCAATTTTGCTTGTACTTTATCTCTTTGATGCCACTTAATAAAATAATGCCTCCCCATTGTTGAGTAGGGCCCGAAGACATAACCCACATTGGGTGAAATTTGTAATTAATTTTTGGTGTCAAGATCTCATGCTTGTTATGTTTTTCCACTTCATTTTATGTTCTTTTAGTTCTCTTGGTTAACATGCTCTGTTATATGTAATGCTTTATGCATATTTAAGAAAAATATCTTGGATAAAGTTTGATATCAGAGTAGGTCTTTTTCGATGTGAATTGCATGAGTATATGCTAACCAGGAACAAAATCCAAAGAGGCGAAGGCAAGCTTAAGTCCTTTCATCCTGAAGTAGGGTGTGCACCACGAAGAAGGAACATGAAAGATGAGTAAGCTCATTAGGAAGAAGAGAAAAATTATCACAAGGTTTTCTACAACATGGCAAAGAAAGTTGAAAATTTGTTTGCAGTGTATGAGAAGACATTGAAACCAGAGAAGAACGGGCTAGATGATCATGATTTAGTAAACCATGGAGGTGGAGGAGAAGAGCCTCCTTCTTCTCCATCCACCAGTGAAAGTTTTTCTTCTTCTTCCCATCATTCTAATAGGAATCAAAGAAATGCATCTAAGAAACCATTGTTTAAGATGGATTTCATATTCGATTTACCTGTATTTAGTGGAGAATCTAATGTAGAAAATCTAGATAACTGGATACAACAAGTTGAGGTGTATTTCTACATACAACAGATCAAAGAGGATGAAGCGAAGATCCAGCTAGCATCCCTTCGATTGAGTGGCACTCGTTTGGTGGGAAGGCAAGATGCAACAAGGTGGTAAGAATAGTCATAAACTTCTTTCATCTTGGTCTAAGTTCATTTCTGATTTAAGGGGAGAGTTTTACCCATTGGGTTATCGACAGAAAGCCATGATGGAATGGCATTATTTGAAACAAAGTAAAGGTAAAAATGTTTAGAGTTTTACAAATGAGTTTAGGAAAAAAGCTCTAGAATTGAATGTTCCCTTAGACATTCCTGAGATGTTGGTGAAATATATCTGCTCTTTGCATAATCATTTGTGTCATTCAATATTATTGTTTGAACCTAAAACTCTTTATGACGCTAGTGTGAAGGCTGTGCATCTTGAAAGTAGGTGGAAGTGTGAACAAGGTGACCACACAAAAAGGGCAGCATCAGGTAAGAGAAGAGAAGGAGAAAACCTCATGTATTGATTGTGAGAAAGAAGGGCATGATGATGAGAATTGCTGGAAACTGCATCCATAATTGAGACCTAATAGGAACGACAGAAAGGAGAAGCAGAAGATAGTTGCAACTATGCAACAAGATCAAGAGTCTAAATTAGAGGAGGATTAGAAGGTCACAGTTGTGGGATTTTCAAGTGGTGGACCAATTGACCTAGGGTCAGATTCATGTGATGAAATGAAGATTGTAACTTTTGGGATGGCAGTAGATGGACCCATAGACTTGGGTTCTGATTCGAGTGATGAGACAAAAATTTGAGTAGATATTGTACCAAGGATGAAAAGGGCACCAAATTCGGCATGGATCCAATAACTTGAAGAAATCAACGAAAGCATTCAGGAAGAGAATGTTGAACTAGGGAGACTCCTACAATAAGAAAATAAGGAGAAAAAAAGGTTGCAACATCATTTACAAGCCAAGGAGGAGGTCTTGGGAAAGTTGTAACGTAACCAACCTAAGGTAAAAGTTGATTCTTCAATTTCATGTACTTTTCATGATGATTATTTCACTACTTTGAAGAGATATACTATAGGAATTGGATCAAAATTGTTGAAGAAAATTGGGTATCAAGGAAAGGTCCTTGACATTAATGGCCAAGGCATTGTGAACCCCATTAAAGTAGAGGAATTTACTCATTATGCAGGACTTGGGTATGTCATAAAAGAAGTTTGGAAATGCTCTGAAATAGCTAGTGACCAAAAAATGATATATGATGAGAGAACTTCATTGCATTCCAACGATAGTGAGGGTTCCATGAACACTTATAAGAGGTACACGAGAGGAAAGTGCTACAAGATGACCCAAAAAGTTTGGAGGATAAAGAATCATTGTAGTCACTACAATGAGGTTGGACACCAGAGAGCCACATGTCAGATTCTCCACGCCCATAAAGCATCGATAAAGAAGCCAACAAGAAAAAAATTTCAACAAACGAGTCCACCACATTCATGGTGGTATTCTTTATTAAGTAAGAGATGGTTTTACTAGATGTAGTAGCTTTTCATGGCCACAGTTTGTAAATCATGCATTGCGAATAAATGTAAATGTGATGATTTGTTTTCCATTGCTTACTAAAGCAATGATGATGTTTTTGGCATTTTATGAGTAGGTGGGGTATTGGGTTCTATTATGTAAAACTTGACTAGAGAGTGTGTGTTATAAACTCTTGGAAAGTATGGGGTTGTTTGAGTCATGTGTGGTTTGTCTGCACCTACAAGGAATGTATAATATTGACATGCAATACTGATATTAAAGGTGTGTTTGACAAAGATTCAAGCAATGTGCAGGATATGGGCATGCTTCTGGAGGAAAAAAATCTCCTTAGTGGGGAAGAATGATTTGGGAGGATCTCAAAGTACAAGTAGCCTTAAAAATAGCTCAAAATAAAAGTCATCATATGTAAGAAAAATTAGAACTAGATCAAATTTCTCATTGACCCAATTCCAACAGTGTGAACGACACTCAAATCTGAGTTCGTTTGGACGAGTTATGGTTGGTCAAAGTGGAAAAGTGGCAAGCTTAAGGAGGCAACAATTTGGTTGGAAGCGGTGCACGGAATCTAGCCATTGGATGGGAAAATTTGATGGATGATTACTTTTTCTATGAACCCTTAGTTTCAACAAAGTAAAAAATGTATGGTGATTATGATAAAATAAAAAATTTAATGTTTTGAGGGGGGCAGGCTGCCAACCTCGCCACCCCCGACGGAACCCATGTGTGAATGTATTAAATATACATATTAATGTTAGGCGGGCTGCCCACTAGCAGACTCGATCCCTCCATTTCTCTACCAAGTGTCAACATTGTTGGAGGTGGTAGAGCTTGAACCCGCCTGACCAGCCTAGTCAGCCCACCTACTGGAAACCTCCACTAACCACCAGCTGACACAACATAACAACGGGTGAAAAAAAAAAAGGATAATGGTTGACATAATTCTATGTTCATTCCATTTTAAAAGGTGGTTAAAACAATATTCCACAGATGGGGGGTCGGCGGGGTTACAACCCCTGATGTCCCCACCTCAATCTTATCGACTTAACCAATGCACCAACGGGGCCAACGTTGGTAAGTCAATTGACCCAGGACTATAAAACCTATAATTTTTCATTTGCATAGGGAGATCCAACAGACCAATGGAGCAATCCAGGGGCAAAACCTTGATTCTTCCAGCGAAGTAGAACCTTGCCCAAAGGAATATTAGGGTATCAAAAGATTCCTTGGGGTGAAAAAGGTGGCATTGTCAAAATTTAATGAATTGAAAGTTGTTTTTGCACGTTTTCACACCGAGAATTTAGTAGTGATGCCATTTTAAGTAGATGGGATTTCCTTTTTTAGGCCATCTTCCAGCTTGGAGGTATAAGGGTTTTTTTTTCTTGTACTTGATCTCTCTGATGCCACTTAATAAAAGAAGGCCTCCCCACTGTTGAGGAGGGCTCAGAGACGTAGCCCACATTGGGTGAACTCCGTAATCAAATTTTTGTTTCATGATCTCATTCTTGTTATGTTTTTCCACTTCATTTTATGTTCTTTTAGTTCTCTTGGTTAACATGCTCTGTCATATGTAATTCTTTATGCATCCTTAAGAAAAATATCTTGGATCATTTGGGCATAAGGATATCTGTAAGGTCTGATGTTTGGAGGAACAATTATTGGAATCAATTGAATATCATGATCATGATAACAAATAGGTGGGATGCCTTTGGGAGTCCTAAATACCTTGGAATGATTATCCAAGACTTTTTGGAGATCTGGAGAAATATATGATTTCAATGTTTGAACCTTTAGTGAGAATAATTGTGCAAATATGCCATGTTTTTCTTTCTTCAAAAGATTTGTCATGCTATTAGAGATGATTATCTTTCTTGGTTTCCCCACAATACCCCTTAATTCAAATTCCTTTCTCTTCCCAAAAAACATTCAAGAAAAGTTCTTGAAAATTAAAAGCTATTGTCCCCAAAGATTGTAACCATTGGACTCCTAGTACAACATCAACACCACCCATTGGAATAGAAAGCATAGGACTATTCAATACATATTCCCCCATGGTATTATGTGTAACACACTCCTCCCACATTTACCCAATTTAATCGGTTTGTTGGGGTAAACATGTGACAAGAGGCCACTATGATCTGATTCAATTCCCCATGTATAGTTAAGGAAGTGAAATCGACACAACACAACCAATATGACCTTCTACACATATCACAGAACATATAGGAGCCAACCAACCCTTGTAAGTGATAAACCCTTGAGATATCTTGACAATTCACTACCCTAGAGCCTCAATTGCTCCCATGACATGGGTATGTGTGCAATTGGGGCCCTCCAGTTTCTCTCACAATAAGGGCATGCAAGCGACTGGGGTCTTTTTCAACTAGTTCAAAGCCAATGACCCCAGATTCTATGCCACTTTTTCGAGGCCAAGATTCAAGCCACTTCCCAAAACTTCATGGAACTTCCAAAAATGAAAAGTAACATCGAAACAATGATAAAAATGTAAATAATCGAACAAATACTTGACTGGAACCCAACTAGACATGATAGGAATTTCGTCAAACATGTCACAAATATGCAATCTACAGATCATAACAATAGATCTAAGCATATGGGACTCATACTTATATGAGAATTGCTAAGAAGCATTGGTTACTTATCACATTAGCTATATTATCATCTATTAGGTCACATATTCATTGTTTATTCATTTACAAATCAAAACATCATGAGAGCCAAACATCATCACTGTCATAAAATATGCTGATAACCAGCATATAAACCACATAAATAATAAGGATACAAAAACCATAGAATCCACGTATAAACCAATAAATTTACACATAAAATACCAAGGAGAAGGAACTCTTATCAATGAACGCATATGCTAACTAGATACTGGACTTCCACAAACCACCTGACCATAGACTAGGCTGAACCAAATCTTTCTTTAAGCCAGTCACCCTTGTGAGATATTCCAAGCATGAATGTTGGATCTCATGGAACACATCCAAAAAAAACAAATCAGGGCTTCAAGAAGCCAATTACCTTAACCTTTAACCAGTGCTTCAACCTCACGGTTAGACATCACTAACCATCACAATATTGGTCTCTACCCAAGTTGCCCAGGGTTCCATAGTGTTTGTTCCAACCAAGGCTCTAGGACTAGTAACTCAACCCATAACTACTACTAGGCTCTAGAGTGTTTGTCCAACCAAGGCTCCAGGAATAATAACTCAACCCACCAAGTGTTCTAGCGCATTTTTAAAACCAAGGCTCTAGGACTAGTAACTCAACCCAATCTGTTATAGGGCTTTAGAGCATTTGTCCAACCAAGGCTCTAGGAATTAATAAATTAACCCACAAAGAAAGGAATATGAGAACCAACTAGAAAACAAAAGGAAAGAAACCCATAAAACCATGACTATCCAGGAAATGGCAAGGCTAAGAAAATCCACCATCAAACCGGGCCTTTCTCGATGCCAATGACATATCATAACCAAGAAAGCACATGCATATACCATGCATGCCAAAACTAGCAAGGAAATCATACATGTAACTCGATAACTGCAAGAAAAATTCGTTGTAGTTGTAGTTGCTGATCCCAATGTCCTCTTACACTTTCCTACTCTTCCTTTTCCTTCTTTCTCAAAAATTCCAAGTATGCCACACTCCAAGTGTGCTCCAAGAAAACTCTAAGTGTCCAAGAGTATGAGAGAGAGAGAATAGAGAGAGAGCTCAAAAACTGAAAAGACAAAAGTATGCAAACTAATCCTCAAAAACATTTTTATTAATGAGGCCTCTATTTTCTTCAATTTCCATTAATTTTCCTTCATTTTCCTCGTCACATGAAACCTATTACCTTTCACCTTCCTTCTCTCCTAATCTCCATTTATTTTCATAAATAAAATGCTAATCAATGCCTCATGCCTTTCCAAAGCCTTTACCATTTCTTTTTCCAGTTTCCTTAGCCATTAATTAATCACAAGTGATCCCCATCACTATGTTTTTTCCCAAGATTCAGCTTGGAATACATGTCCCATGACCAAGGTCTTATTTTTCCTTTCTTAACATTATTACACGGAATTTTCACCAGGGCTATTAAAAAATCCTCCCCATTGGGGGAACATCATCCTCAATGTTCAACGACACCTACAAACAACAAAACTACTGTACGAAAAACATACTAACCATGGAGCGTTATAACTTATCTCGTTACAATATTTACAATGATCAACCTATTGGGAAACAACCAACATGACAACATAACAAGATGACAACTATAATCACATGATACCCATACCACTTTTTGGAGCTTTATAACATAGCTCATGGCAGTATTTACATCTACATACATATACATATATACCAAAACATATACGAAGACATATGCCAAAAAGTTCACTCAAACAATGAATAAAGAAGGATACATAGACCGCATCTGATCCACCATCTCCCATGTAGCTTCACCAGGCCCAAAGTGCTTCCACCTCATTTTAACCTGCTTTATTGCTCGGTTCCAAAGCATGAGCATCTTTTTATGAAAAATTCACTGAGATTATGGCTAGAATTATCCTTTTGGCTCCACCTACAATATAGACTAGTCAATCACATGATCAACATCTTTAACATACTTCTTAAGTAATGACACATGGAAAACATCATGGACTTTCACTGTTGGAGGTAGTGGAAGTTGATAAGCTACTGGTCCAATCCTCTCAAGAATCTTGAAAGGTCCACAAAACTGAGGTGCTAGCTTGGCACATGATCCAATCCTCAAGGTGTTTGTCTTGGGCTTGATGCACAATTACACCTATTCCCCAACTTGAAACTCCTTAAACAACCTATTCTAATCTGCATAAAATTTCTATCTATCTTGTGCTATCTTCAGATTCTTCTTGATTACCTGCATTTCCTACTGCATCTATGCCAACATGCCCGTTACAATCAACACCTTGTTAACTAGATCACTCCAACTGATGGGAGTGTTACAACTCCACCCATACAATTCCTCAAATGAAATCATCCTTAAATATTCTCGAGACCCATTTTTGTAAGCAAATTCAACCAGTGAAAGACACTCTTCCCACTTCCATTTCTAATGCATCACGTACATCCTCAAAATATACTCCAATATCCTATTGACCCTCTTAGTCTGTCGATCTATCTTCAGATGATAGGCTTTGTTGAAGGGCCAACTCTATACCCAAACATGCAAATAACTCTTTCCAAAGCCTAGAAGTGAATTTGGAATCCCTGTCTGAAACAATATTCTTCGATACACCATGCAAACTCACTACATCTCTGATGAATACCTATGCTACATCATTAGTTGAATATGTAGACTTCAGTATAATGAAGTTAACTACCTTTGTCAATCTGTCTACCACAACCGTGATGGAATCATGTTGTGCGGATGTACTCAGAAAACCTATGATAAAGTCCATGGAAATGAACTCCCATTTCCACTTTGTAATTGCAATCATCTGTAGCAGTCCACCTGAATTATTACACTCTGCCTTTACCTGTTGAAAATCCAATCATATGGTCACAAACTCTTCCACATCCTTCTTCAGATTCAGCCAATAATAAAACTTCTTCACTATTTTCAATGTCTTTTGATATCCTGGGGGACCTGAATACAACTTATCATGAAATTCCATCAAGAAAAGCTTCTTTAGCTCATTATTTTCTCGAACATATCTCCTGTCCCTAAATCTTACCAAGCCATTTGATGTAAGATGATAGTCTACATACTATATATGAGGTACCTGCACCCATACCGATACCTATACTTTACTGTAACCTACGCATAAGCTCCATGTACATTTCATCCTGTTGTCCTGCTTGTAAGATATGATCATGTAAATCTGTCCCATAAGAACTCATAGTTTCTATGTGATTTACCTGTATCTGCCTGGTAAGAGCATCTGCAACTCTATTCTCTTTACCTTTAATATACATGATCTCTAAGTGAAACTAACTAATTGTGGCCAACCATATAGCTTTCTTGGAATTCAGATTTGGTTGGTCAAATAGATACCTCAATCCGCTATGGTCACTCATCGAGATGAACTGCCTACCAAGAAGATAATGCCACCACCTCTTCAAGGCATGGATGATCACTTCCAACGCAAGATCAAGTGTCATATAATTATTCTTGTGCTCATTTAATTTCCTTGTTTTGTATTGTACTACATGTCCCTTCTACATAAGGACTCCACCAAGTCCTCTCTTGCAAGCATTTGTACATACCAAAAATTATTTGTTCAGGTCTGCAATATTTAACACTGGAGCATTCATCAACAACTACTTTAAGTGCTAAAAAATCGCTGCACATTCCTTTGTCCATTCAAAATTCTTATGTTTCCTTTACAATGATGTAATTGGATAAGCAATGTGAGAGAAGTTCCTGATGAACCTACTATAATAACCAGCTAACCCCATGAACGATCTTACCTCATCCACATTCCTATGATCTGTCCATTCCAAGATGGAACTTATCTTCTCTGGATCCTCTCTTATGCCTTCCTTGGAAACCACATGCTCCAAATAATCTACCTCTTTCTGAAAGAAACTGTATTTTATAAGATTAGCATACAACTGATGCTCTCTTAGAAATCTCAACACTACTGCTAAATGCTCGACATGCTCTTCCTCATTTTTAGAATATATCAATTTATCATCAATGAACATAATAACAAAATTGTCCAGATAAGTATACAACACACTATTCATCAAGCACACAAATGTAGCTAGATCATTAGCCAAAACTAATGGAACTACAACAAACTCATAATGTCCGTACCTAGTTTGAAAGGTAGTCTTGTAGATATCTCCTTCTTTGATGTGTACTTGATGGTATCCTGATCTCAGATCAATCTTTAAGAACACTGCGGCTCTCTTCAACTGATCAAACAAATCACCAATCCTTGGCAAAAAATACCCATTCTTGATGGTCACTTTGTTCAACTTCCTATAATCAATGCGTAACCTAAGAGTACTTTCCTTCTTCTTTACAAACAACATTGGTGCAACCCATTGCGATACACTTGGCCTCATGTATCCCTTGTCAAGCATTTACTTCAACTTCAATTTTAACTCTACTAACTTTGGTGTGCTCATCCTTTATGGTGCTTTTGATGCTGGTGTTGGCCATGGTACCAACTCAATAGAAATTCCACTTCCATGTGAGGTGGAAAATATGAAATCTTTGTTGGAAACACATCTTGAAACTACTGTAGAAATGGGTACCTACTCAAGACATTAGCATCCTCAACTTCCTTACCTTTTTTACTGGAAATATGCACTGCAAATAGCACATGCCCTTTCCTATGACTGCACTTCACTTGTATAACTATCACCATTCTAAATGACGATGCCTTCTTCTTACCCTGTAAGATTATGTGTTCTCCATTATCATCCAATCACTCAATGAATTTGTCATAACAATCCACTTTAGTCCTATGATTATACAACCAGTCCATACCCAACAACATACTATATGATAACAATGACAATACATTCAAGTGTGTTGATGTAGGCATACCATTCAACTCAAATGCACAAGCTCTTACCAAATGATGAACTCTCTTCTTTGTACTTGTAGCTAGCTACACTAACCAAGATTCTGCATGCACCTCTTTATTCAAACCACAATTATTCACAAGGTAAGGACTAACATAACTATAATTATATCTAGGGTCAATCAAAATATAAATAACTTGATAAAAAATATTACCACCCATCTCGATAATAGATTGCTAGTGATCTACTTGCTTGTTCTTCAATGCTGCATAGATCCGTGGAATACTCTGTCCTCATCCCCCACTATCTATGCTTCCTTCACATTGTAGATTTGTGGTATATCTGCCTAATACTATGGATAATATCACCCACGATGATCTCCTCCACAAGTCCAACACCATATGGTCTCCCTATCATCACCCTTCCTCTACTCAGACCAAAGTCCCTGTCCTTTGTCAGACACGTTGAACTTCTTAGGTGGTGCTGTATTTTATTTATTACCTGTACCTTGAAGTCTTGTTTGCTTCTTGTCCCATTTTCCTTTATTATTTTCATTACCTTTCTAGTTTGACTTAGTATTTGATCTGCACTATGATTGTTGAAAAAAATTATTTAGCTTCCGGATGGCCTCCTCCGATGATCTAGACTTGTCAAACTCAATCTTGTCCTTGAATGCCATCAACAACCCATTTATGAATATCTGAATCTTTGCCTTTTCCTCCTTGAGGTAAGGGAAATACCTCAGTAAATCTAAGAATTTTCTAGTGTACTCTTCATCGGTCATATATCCCATCTTCAACTCATAGAATCCTTTTTCCTTGTCATCATAGTATCTCTCCGATATATACTTCTTCCTGAATATATCTCAAACTCACTCCAAGTCAAATCATCTTAATAAATACCTCTAATGTTATTTACATCTTCCCACCAGATATATGCTTACCTTTAAGGCTAAATGTAGTTATTCTGGGCTTCATGTTTTCTGAGAAATCATGCAACCTGAAGAACTTCTTCATACCAAGAAACCATGCTTCTACAAATCGTGACTTCTTTATTTCCCCATCAAATGTAGGTGGTTTTGATTTCTTGAACTCATCTGGAAAATATCCCCTATAACTCCGCCTGTAAGGATGATAATGATGATGACCATAGTACCTGTCAGAACCATAACTATAATAATACTTGTGTCTATCACCTTTCCTATCTGGAGTGTCCAAGAACCTGCAATATCTGATTGTTTCATCTCTATCCTACCTATGCCCACCAAGAGACCTACTTCCATATGCCCCATCAGTTCTATCCTCTTCTCCATGGCTGATCCAAAGTGGTCCTTGTCTTTGCAGTTTTGAAAAAACTCTGAAGGATTACTGCATTTACTTCTAGTTGTTCCTCCCGTGCTTGCATGTTTTTGTCATGTGGAAATGTTGAATAATATAACACTTATTCACAGAGATTATCTTGATTATACACTATTTGCAGAATGCATGCATAATACATAACCTCCTCTACCATTGATCATCAATTTGCGGAATTAAAAAACAATCGCATGCGCACATTGAAACATCAATCACGCATATCAACACAGTATGTAATGGGGAAAGCATACAGCGGAAAACCCCCAACTATCTGTATATTATAATGATAGTGTTGGGTCCCTATAATACTAGTGATTACCCCATTACTATTGTAGTTATACCACTTATTAATATTGTTGTGCCCCTATTGCCCCCATATTGTTATTACTATGCCCCATAGAATCCCTCTATTGTTATTTTTGTGGCTTTATATTATTATTATTAGGCCGGCTAGATTATATTGTGACTCCTTAGACTCTTATATATAGAAACGAGGTTTTGTCATTTGAATCATCCAAGAATTGTTCATTTATGTAATGTAAAGGAGGTTTCCCCCTCGAAGAGGCTGAATTCTAAGGCGTTGATCTATCTTTTCTATCTTTTCTTGAGCTGGGTTCATAACATTTGGTATTAGAGCTTTGGATTCTAGGGTTTCGCTGCTCCAAACAGGTCATCGTGGAATTTTCGCTATAACTTTGTTTCTGCGATGTTTCAGAAGCTAAAAGAAAAACCCATTTGAGAAGACATCGCGCTGAATCGTGGGTCCAAATTTCAAAGCTTTTTACGCAATATTTGCGGCGATATGATCTGAAGGAAGTTGGTCTTTTTGTAGACTCCTGAATTACATTCCAAACAGGTGACCTGGGGAAAATTGTCATAACTTTCTCTCTGGGGATCAGATTGAAATTTCGTAAGAAGGTATAGAAAGAGGACAGATTGTAGTTTCGTGTACGTAGTTTGTAGATCCAAAGCTTGAAACAGTAACTCGTGGCACATCGTACAAGTTTTCTCTACTGAACTAGTCTATAATCAAGTCATTGTGGGAGATTTCGCATAACGCTTCCTTGGAGAATCAAATTTGGGTCAGACTTGTGGCATTGGAAAGAGGACACAGAGTGCTACTACAGGTCATAGTTTCAAAACTTAAAGATCTAAAAGTACAAAATTACCGTCATTTCAAGATCGAGCTCCTAAAATCAAGAAAAAGCAAGATGAGGAAATTTGATGGCAAGGATCAGGTAAATTGGATACGTCAAATGGAGCAATATTTTGATCTACATGGTGTACCACTATTATAGAAGGTATGTATTGCATCTTCATATTTAGAACTAGATCAATTTTTATGGTATAAAGGGCTTTGTTCTTGTAAACGACCTGTTACGTGGTCAATTCTCACAAAGGAAATGATAGCACATTATGAGGATACAAAGAACAACACCTTCTTTAGAGCAACACCACAATAATTGGAAAGAGTAAAAGGGCTTTGTGACATACTAGAAAGTAAAATTATGGCAACAATGAATTCTACCCCTCACCGCTATGAAGATGGAAGTGTTGTTTCTCCTAGACTTCCACAACCTACAAGGGTTACACCACAACAATTGGAAGAAAAAAGAGAAAAAGGGCTTTGTTACAATTGTGATAGCAAATGCAATAAAGGTCATAAGTGTGTTGAGAAGAAATTATTTTACATAGAGTATGAAGAGGAAGAAGAAAAGGATCAAGAAACATCAAAAGAAGAGGATATACACCAGGACCCTACCCCAGAGAAAGAAGAAATGAATCAGACCATATATTCTAAAGCAGTGGCAAGCATTACCACTCCTCAAACTCTCAAGATAGAAGGACATATCAAGAAGAAAAAGGTGCAAGAAGTGAAGGATCACATCGAGAAAGAAGAAATGAATCCAACCATATCTTGTAATTCATTGGTCGAAATTACCACTCCTCAAACTATCAAGATAGAAGATCACATCGAGCATCAAGAAATGAATCCGACCATATCTTGTAAAGGATTGGAAGAAATTATCACTCCTCAAACTCTAGAAATAGAAGGACATATCAAGAAGAAAATGGTTCAAGTAGTGAAAGATCACATCGAGCATCAACAACAAGTTCTCCAACTTTTAAAGGATAATCCCACTTCGATGCAAAATCAAACGAAACAACAGGTAGATTAACATTGTAGTAAAAAATGTTTTGATGTAGGTGACTGGGTATTTTTATTGCTACATATCAAGCAAGCTATTTATGAGAAGGAAATGTTGGCAATACTACATGCACTTAAAAAACGGCGACCTTACCAAATGGGACAACTCTTCAAGGATGAGGATGTGGAAGCATTCTTTTGTGCTAGTTCTATTATCCAACCAAATTGGATAAACGAAGCAAGGGATGAATAGAAGAAGGACGAAGAAGTATGGCCATTTATTCAAAAGTTGCAAAAGATCCTAATTCAAACAATATTGCCAAAAATTGAAGAGGAAGGAAAAATCATATTGGAACCTGGAGAAGTCACAGAAACAAGAACCCGACAGCTACGAAATCGATCAATCTCAGAGTATCTCATCAAGTGGAAGAACTTACCAACTGAAGATTCCACATGGGAGGACAAGAATTTTACACGGAAGCATCATGAACTACTCAAGCGTTGAGGACAACGCTTTTTGAAGGAGAGGGGCATGTTAGACCCCTATACTACTAGTGTAACCCCTTATTGTTATTAGTACAACCCACTTATTATATTGATGTACCCATGCA
>APFE030866711.1:517592-572749 GCA_000404065.3 Pinus taeda
TCAGAGTGGAGGAATCACCCAACCAAACAATGAAAACAACAGTTACCAGGTTTTACGACGCTGGAATACGTCTCTAGCCTAGACTTCTAGATGTTATGCGTTAGGTTCCAAAGCGTTTTTAGATTCATTAAATTTATTTTATAGTTGATCTTGTTTAAAAATTTTCCTTTCAAGTTCACCGCAGGATGTGTATACAATTTGTAAAATGCAGTCTACGATGATAAACAATTGTTTAATCTTCTTTTGGCAATGAAAATCCTAGCTACTAAGGAAAGAAAGTTGAGTCTTTCAACAAAGAGCACAGAGGACACACTAAATGCATTGTCCTAAATCAAACCGAGCAGTCTAAATGCAAATGCACATGCATGTATTTGTTTTCAGCCTTCTTAATGTATAGATGGCGATAAGAAAGCTAAGTGCAAATCTAAATTATTTTCAAAGCGACAATACTTAACAAATTTTTTTTCAAAATGAAGTGAAGATAAGGGTGACACTTTGCGATTTCGAAGTGAAAACTGTTTTTCGACACCTTAAAAACTACTAATTCAAATCATATACAAGAGTAACAGTATAATCGACTATCAAGAACAATGGGATTCTCTTCTATGACTGAAAACGACACTTACAACACTTTCAGATTAAGAAACGATAGTTCGACTATGCTACTTCTTTGCAAAAGAGAACTGAAAATGGTGCACAATACATAAAAACACTTACAGTTCTTTGCACAATAGAGGCGCAATGATGGAAGAGAAGGGGATTTTCACAAAGATATACTGACCACAGACAACAAAACTCTAGAATATAACTGAAAATAGTGAAGAAAAACCAAATTCTGAAGGTAAAGTTAACCTTCCCTGACCATCACACCTGTCACACAGGGAATCTAGTATGTAGCGCACCTATGACATGCGGGAAGTGCGATGCATACAGACTACCTTGAAGGGAGGGTGCGATGGTACCAATACGAGACTGTTAACCACTTTTTGCTCACAATTGGCAATTCAGTTTAGGGATTTAGGCCAAGTAAGTGATGTTCAGTAAATATAAATCATAGGGGTTGATCTAAGGAGGTTACTAGAGCCACCACTTAGGGAAATTAGAATGTTTGCAGATCGATTGTTCAATTTATAAACAAAACCCGAAGATAGACTGAAGCAACATTGATCTACTTTGCATTTGTATAACAAATGTAGTTTGAAGGCTAGCTGGCTTGACTTTAGGCTCTATCTGTAAGTTTATAAAACAAACAAAGATAGACTAACAAACAATCTATTCGCTCCCCAGTGGAGTCGCCATTTTGTTACTGGGAATAGTGTCCACTCGGAGCTACTATTCCCACTAAGACTGGTAGCTATCTTAGAAACAAATAAGTAAAGACTACTTTCGTTTTCCTTTATGAAAATAGATAGGAATGGAACAAAGGACACCAACCTTAGTCTTGCGCTTGGCTCCTTACTTGATTCCTCTCCTTCCTGATAGATCTTTTCCGCCTCTTCTTCTTTTGCCCAGCTTCAAAGAGCACCTGTGGAATCAAAGAAGCATACTACTATCGAAGAACAGATATCTATATTCATAAATAACACAGGACTAGATATGTATTAACCATACAAATGCATATATATTCAAACATACAAGAATATGGAGGAAAACTTGAATAGCTTTATTAATATCAAGAATAGCAAGAGGATTACAACCAATTGTTTTGACCCGGCATCATCCTCCAGCAAGAAAGCCCTTCTTCACCTCAAGTAAAGCTTATATCACCCAACAGTATGAAGTTTCACCAGAAAACCAACAACACTTCTCTACAAGATACAAGATTCCAGGCCTCTGGATCTCTGTGATGAGGGATCCATATATAGATGATTGTAGGGGGGTGAGTCAAATTCTGGAGTTTTGATTAGTGTCCTCTCTCTGATAGTTCTTGATTCCACTTGGAGAATGATGATCTCTTACTCATCCTTAGTCGAAAAAACAGAGACAAGTGTCAGAGGGGAAGTTTCTGGAAGATTCCATGATCTTCCACCTCGCAAACTTTTTCTGCCATTTGTCCATTCTCGCCCATCACACCCTATAGAGGGGCCATTCAGTATGCATCGTACCCTTTACACTGTGAAGGTGATATGCATCACACCCTCTGCACTGGATATTCAGTATGGTCCAATTTTGATCATTTCTAAGCAGTTTTTAGTGGAGAACTTCTGGGAGATGATATAATCAGCTGACCTTGTTCCTTTAGGTAGTGAAGAAACACGTTTAGGGACTTAGGAGCCCTCAATTTATGGACATTTATTATTGGGGTTGCAGTGCCCAAAAATTTCTATAACACACAGGTTCAAATCGACATTTGTCATCAGTCTCTCATAATCATGTTGGTGATAAACATTCAACTAATAAATCCCATGGGAAAAAGGTAAAAGTCATATTTCCATATACTTTGTGTGAAGGTAATCATCCCATTCACGTTTGTGCTTTAATGGATCAAGCTTCCCAAGAGTTGGAAAATCGTTACAGCTTCTCAACATCATCTTTCGACTGGGTATTGAAATATTTCCCCTAACCCTTCAATAGTTGATTGAGTGATTGATCAAAATTTATCTTTGGTCAACCCTTCTCTCTCTGAAAAATGGGTCTCGTTAGTCCATTCTTGATCAACCATTGGTTGAGAAAATAGTAGACTTGGCTCCACCTTTAGTTAATAGTACCTTTCTGGTAGAGAGTGAACCCCATACTGCTTAGGTCCTTATGGTTTCTTCAGTTTCAAATGAACTAGAGAGAAATCCCCTTGCTCCTGAGGTGCATGAGAGTCATTCTCCTATTCCCATAGTGTAAGAGGGCAACTCTCATGTTCCTGTGACACCCCCTCCGAGTAGTTTAGTCAATTCTTTTGATTAGAGTCGACTAGTAGGATATCGTCTTCTGTATTATGTGCCTTTTCAGATTACAGTACATACTTACCATATGGTCATACCTAGTAGAGTCATAGACGAGGGCACATCTATTAGCATCCTTTCCTCAACTACTTAGCGAGCTTTTGGTTCTCCTCAGCTTGTCCCTGTCACCCAGAATCTATCAGCTTTTAATAGAGGAACAAGTCAACTGTTAGGGATCCTTCCTAAGTTACCTATTACCTTGGGAGGAAAGATATTCTATGTAGATGTGATGGTTGTCCAGGGCCCTTTAGATATTAATCTACTCATTGGCCATGGCTACATTTACATCATGGGAGCTCTTGTTTCCTCCCTCTTTCAAGTGATGTGTTTCCCGCATAAAGGAAACATTGTGATCATTAATCAGCTTACATTCATTGGTCCAGAATCAACTCCCACTCAACTATCATCCCTAAGTAGTTCTTATATGTAAGCAGTATCACCCCCGCCACAAGTTAATTATGTGGCCACCTGTTACATGCCCACATCTACTGATGATCTACTAGGTGATGTAGTACACTGTGTACTGGGGGCATTGGAGCCCAATTTTTCAACTATATCTATGGACATGTATCCCTTCTAGAGTGTTGTTCTCCCGTCTGATGAGAAAATTTGGAAGCCATGGCCTCCTTTGGTTTGTGATCAAAGTATCATGGAGAGTAGTTCCTTGTCTTATGTCAAGCTTGTTAAAAAATGAAACAAGGGATGGAGAAGAGTTCCTTGTCTTGTGTCAAGCTCCTTAAAAAATGAAACAAGGGATATGAGGATATTTCTTTTACTATGTCAATCTCGTTAAAAAATGAAATAGGTATTCATGAGCAAGGTTATTTTCCTTTTTCAATCTCATTAAAAAAAAATGAAACAAATCCCATTCCAATTCAAGTCTTTGATTAGATCTCGTAAAATTCTAGTCGAGTATTTCACTTGATCTCGTAAGTGAACCTTCTTTCCATTCACTTAGGTGAATCATATGAAGCTTGGGGGATGTGTACCTCGAATTGTGTCATTATGTTGGGGGCATGCAAACTTATCTCAAGCATAGTTTATCTTTTGTTTCAAGCTTGTGTAAAAATGAAACCAAGTCCAAGCATAGTTTTTGTCATGTTTTAAGCTTGTGAAAAATGAAACCATCTTCAATTATACTCAAGCATAGTTTCTGATGTTGGAAATAATACTAAGAGGGGGGGTGAATGAGTATTATCAAATCAATAACTTTTTCATTGCCATAATCATATCTATATACGCTACTTCAATGAAGGGAACTCATGTGTGCATGCAAATGTCTTAAGGCAACCAACGTATATCTAGTGAACTTATGAATCAGTTAATTCATCATATGTTGATCTTTAATCAGTGAACCAATACTTTATTAAACATTAAGCAGTAACCATGTGCAATAATAAAAAAATAAACCATCACACATAAGCAACACACATGAACACCAATATTTAAGGTGGAAACCTAATGTGCGTGAAAACCACTTGTTGTTTTCATCTTAATCTTCTTTTAATAATACGAAAATTTGTTTACAATATTGTACTAGTTCATGATCATACTAGTACGCAGGCACCCACCTGTAGAAGGCTACAACCTTCTCTCGTTCTCCAACTTCTTCTGGAAGAGAGCTACAACCCCCTAGTTCTTGTACTAGCTGATATATTTACTAGTACGTAGGCTCCGACCTACAAAAGTCTACAACCTTCACTCGTTCTCCAGCTGCTACTGGAAGGGAGCTCTGACCCTCTGATCAAATGACCAGCCACTACTGGCTGGAAGCTTCAACTTCCTGACTGAAGGCTCCAACCCTCAGTATCCTCCAGGGACCACGTTTCATAAATTTTCACACTAGATACTCCTGGCACACAACAACACTATATGTAGGCCACATTTCATCAAATTTTCACACTGGACCCATTAGTAACATTGAAGCTCAAAGTCAATCACCACTACAATACATCCATCAAATACATATACATGAACCAATCACTAAAACTCGATCATCAATCTCTGATATAACCGAAAACCAATCATCAATCTTTGAATCAATCAATCACTGAAACCTATGAAATAAATAAATCACTGAGCAAATGAATCAAACAGTCACTGAACCTATGACACAACTGAGTCAACCATTCATTCGAACTTAATCAAATTCAACCAATCAACTGGAATGAAAATATCCTTGCAACCAATACAAAGATCTGAACCCACAACACTGCATCAACAACCAAAACTTAATTGTAACCTCAAAAGGCATGTGTCAGAATGTATATGCTCCTTTATTGAAGAAAACCTGAGTGTATATGCTACTTCTTTAGCCCAACCTGCGTACAGTTCGAAGGATACTAAATCATAAAACCTTTGAATCACAAATTCTACCAATCAGTGACATTCTGAAGATCTACTACCATATTACAGAGTTCCGAATGGATAGCAACAAGGATCACCCTTATTTCTCAATCAATCAATTAATCAGACTCAAACTCTTTATGCATTCAGTTTTACTTTTAGATCTAAGAAGACTTCAATGATAGACAATAGTAAAGCGCCAGCATTGATCTGATAGATTGGTCATCATTGAACATCAATCTTTTCTTTTGTGTACGCTACTTGGAAGAGCCGAACTAGCGTGTATACGCAACTTCACCAAAGTGAACCAGTGTATAGATCTGCAAATAATTACTTATAACTTTGCAGCAATTCCCGACTTCAGGCATACCCAGATCATCACATATAAAGGATACAACATGTGTTAGAAATCAGATCTAGACCATCCATTATTAGATCACATAATGATAATTAATTATGATCCTAATCCATCATTAGATCTCATCCATCATCAAATTCTTAGGTTCATATTTAGTCTAGATCAAGAAAAGCATCAGAAACCCATAACATGCATATTTGATTTTGATCTAAAACTTCATAAGATATTAATTACTTATACACTTAGCCCTTTGTTCTTCTCATCCTTATATACTTAGATCCTTTATCAATACCTCAGACTAAAACCACTTAGGACCAATACCTTAGACCAAATACCTAGGGTCAATACCTTGGACCAAATACCTAGGGTCGATACCACGGACCAAATACCTCGGACCAAAACCTTGGTTTTCCAACATGTATGGACTTTTCTTCCCATGGGATTACGTGTATATGTATACGCTCTTTTTTTTTTGTGGACGAGTGTGTATATGATGTTTTGACTAAGTGGACTTGTGTATATTTCTTAAATTGCTTTACATAAACCTTTTTCTTTACCTTATTGATTATGATCAGTAGACCTTAGTTCCATCTTCCTCTTCTTCTGTACCAATGCCCTATTACCTCTTAATAGAGCTATTACACTATAATTTTCCATATTACTTCTGAAATGATTACTTTGAACTTCCCTGCATTTTGTCACATCTATAAACACAACTCCCATGCATTATGTCACATCTGATATCTCTCCTGTAGATTCATCTAGTTACCTTATATACATGAGTTGTTCTGCTACAAGTGAGTTGCCATCATGTATAACACATGCATCACAATGCCAACAATCTCCCCCTTTGGACTTGATGGAAACCATGCTGGTATTGATTACTGCAAACTGTAGAAACTATTAGAGATAACAAACAACACCAAAATACTCTCCCCCTTTGACATCAAGGGCAAATGGTGGACCAAGATACTCTCCCCATTTGATATCAAGGATAAAGGGCTCACCAAAATGAATACTTTCATATCTGAATAGTTGAATATGAACATTGAACATGCTCCCCCTAGGCACATGTTGAATTCTCTGATTAAACTCCACCTTTGTACATGCTGAGATGCGCTATATAATCCATGCTCCCCCCTAAGAACATGCAAAGTTTGTAAATATATTTTCTAAGAGAATAACATGACTCTATCACTCAACTATGTGAGTATGACCTTTCTCTCACCAATTACTCATACATACATCAATCTCCCAACCAAGTGGGGATATACCAAATTTGACTCATCTACCCACCAAGTGGGGATATACCAATTGTTTATACATGACTGAGATATAGAAATTACTACATCATCCATCCCATGCATAGTGGGGGTAAAAATTACATCATATGACAAAAAAAGTCTCATTAAAAGATTATGATAGAAAAATACATATTATGGGCCTTTATATGACCTTTACATTGAATGATATGCATGGCATTTGTAACAAGGACAAAGGATCTAAACAAGACGATGATAGTCATTAGCAACTATCATACACCATGTATGATCTACATCATACGCATCTGCCAATAACATCCAGACCAACAACCTATGTATGTCCAACATTAGTTCCCAAGATATGACAATGTAATTATCATCAACCTGTGACAAAGTATGTTGCATATAGATATCAACTCATCCTCTTGATCTCATCAAGATCAACTTGCTTTGTTTCCTTAGTAGAAATATCATTATGATAACCTTCCATGAATCAACTAAGCATATGTCATATTTCCAAGCAGTAACACAAAATCATTCACATCATATAATATGTATGTGAAAACACCATAGTCATCATCATCAAGAATTGCATGATATTTCCACAAGAACCCTCAATATATCAACCATGTATCATCACTAGGAAACATCCACATCAACATATATGAATATTGAACATATCATCATAAAGTAAGAAGTCATCATCATTATGTGACTAAGTAGTCCATGTCTCCTTATATATATGTCTTCATGAAACCTGCAATATCACCTTCTCTTGGCCAAACAACAATGTAACTTAAGTAATCATCCATGTATCAAGCATAATGTATATCAATCAATGAGACAGAAATATGTATCTAGCAAACCATGAGCTCATAGTCATTCGTCAATCTTTCTTGTCAGCAATCCTCAATCAAGTGAGATCTAAGAACTATAGGAATCATGTATCATAACTACACCATATGAACTTTATCCATCTTTGAAGGCATGATGATCGCAACATAAAATAAATGAGCAACTCATGATCAAATAATGAAGTTGTGTACTCAAGATTTTTACTTCTCCTTGTCTTTATGAAGATCACTATGTAAGCAACATATATGTATTGTATGCGTCATGAAAAGTCATACATAATCACCCATAGATCTGATCTGAATAAAAACTATGTAACCCCAAGCAATACAAGTATCATCATCATAGGAAACTCATAACTGCAACATAGCATGATGTATCATTTAAACACTTTAACCACATAAGCCTCATCACCATTGATAAAAATCATTAGCTAGCAAAGAATTCTAAACATAATGGCAATAGTGTAATATTAGAAGTATAAAATACTCTCCCCCTGAACCTATGCCACTTGTTCATTGTCAAACTTGAACATTGCATATATCCATAAGAAATATTAAGGCATCATCATCAATTAGATATACATCAGGTTATCAACAACTTATGAGGATCAAAATCACTTCTAAATAACATCCATAGATTGTAGTCATCAATCATCAAGAAAAAAAATTGTCTGGCCCATATCAGATCATTTTTCTGAGTCCGTCCCATTGTTTCTTCATCAAACCAACATATTCGCGACTGTGTAGCTTCGAACTTGCATATATACCTGACTTGTCTTCATGATCACTACGTATGAGAATTAGAACACTGGAATTTCATACTTTTAGTTCCTCCTAAGTCTACTATGTCTATATACTGAGCTATGCCACATATTTCTGGTTTTACTTCTTGTTCCATACCTTGGAGTCGGATGATGCTTTCTCCTTCTGGTATGTTGGCCGAAATTTTCTCCTGCATTCTTTTGCTATATGCCCAAACTTGTTACAAGAATAACATATTATATGTTTCATATTACTTCTATAGCAGTTAATGGATTTGTGACCAAACATATTGCAAGAAAACCAATATCCCTTAAAGTACCTGGAAGTTGATGACCTTTCTATGTGACAATTATTATCTTGAATTAATCTACTTCTACATCTGACTGCAATATGTCCAAAATTATGGCATATAAAACATTCAATATTATTCATCAGAGGAAGGAACTGATTATCACTTCCATAGTTGGGATTAAATGATTTTCTTTGAAGACTTTCTTTCCTTGGTTGTTGATAGGGTTGACCTCTTAGCTCCTTGTTGAGCATTTCATATTTTGCATTAGAGTTCCCTACCTCATCTTCTGAACTAGATTCACCTTCCATAGTTTCATGAAAACAAAGACCAGATTTGATGATAGGATACCTTTGACTACTAAGAATATTATCCAAAGTCTTAGTACTATCTTGAAATCATAAAAGTTTATCCTTTTCTTCTAATCAGGGAAAAATTTAGGAGCTAATATTCGCCCGTGGGCTAATTTTCTATACTTTTTCCAAAAAAAGGATTCACTAATTTCCATTTTTTTGTAAAAATGCTTCGCCCAAATTTTATAGAATGAAATTATTTTACCCTAAAAATAGCCAAAAAATTATATATAGCCTTTAAAAATACTATAAATTTGAATATCTTTACAAAAATATCTCCAAACATTTTATAGATGTCATATTATGGACTATTGGGATTCGCCGAGGTTTCTAAACTTTAAGATAAATTTCCATCCTTAAAATTTTCCCTGCTTCTATTTTACCTTTTAGTATATTTACCTCAACCTGATATTGCTCTTCCTTTTCGAGATACTGCTTCTTCATGGTTTCTTCCGCTTTTCTTACTTCTTCCACTTGTTGCCTTAATTTGAGAACTTCATTTTCTTGTTCTTCAAATTCTTGGAGTAGTTCTTCATTTTGCTTATTTGAATTTTTGAGATCTTCTTTTAGAGAAATGACCATAGTTTCAAGACCTTCAAAGTAGTTGGTTCTTTCTATAAGTTCCTTGGTTGTTGTGTCCTTTCCATTCACTTCATTTCTCAATGATTTCACTTCATCATGCAGCCTTTGACTTTGATCTTCCTTTTCCTCATTTTGTTTCCTTTGTTTCCTTCCTCTAATTGATCTTTTAACCTTGAAATCACTTCTTTGTAGGTACATTCCCTTTTGTCCAATAGACCTTGTTGATCTCTAATTGTGTTTGTAAGCCTTTTAAATTCCACCTCTATTTGATTTCTTTCTCTTTTACCCATAAGAGAAAATTCAGTTGTTTCCCTATCACTTTCATTATCTTCAAATGAACAGATAAATGTATCACTAGAGGACAACAAATTCGTACTTGATAGTTCTTTTGCTTGTTCATCTTCATTATGAGGTGATTCTGAATATGAAGAGTTGCTTCCACATAAAGGCCAATCGTCTCTCCCACTATCATAGTTCCTTTGAGATGTCTTCCTCTTTTGAGGTGCTTTCTTCTTTAGCTTCTTTCCCATTGTTACTATGGATATCCTTCAAGCAATCAAGCTTCTACGAAAGGACTTGCTCTGATTCCAATCGTTGGAAATAATACTGGGGGGGCTGAATTAGTATTATCAAATAAATAAATTTTTCATTTCCATCATCAGATTTATATACGCTACTTCAGTGAAGGGAACTCATGTGTGTACACAACTGTTCTTAAGAAAACCGGTGTATTTCCAGTGAACTTATGATTCAGTGAATTCATCATATGTTGATCTTTAATCAGTGCATCAGTACTTTATTAAACACTAAACAGTAACCATGTGCAGTAATAACAAAATAAACCAGTACACATAAGAAACACACATGACCACCAAGATTTAAGGTGGAAATCCAATGTGGGTGAAAACCCCCTGTTGTTGTCATCTCTATCTTCTTTTAATAATAAGAAAATTTGTTTACAATCTTGTACCGGTGTAGACTCATAACAGTATGCAGGCACCCACCTGTAGAAGGCTACAACCTTCTCTTGTTCTCCAGCTTCTTCTAGAAGGGAGCTACAATCCCCTAGTTCTTGTACTAGCTGATATATTTACTAGTACATAGGCTCCGACCTATAGAAGGCTACATCCTTCACTCGTTCTCTAGATGCTACTGGAAGGGAGCTCCAACCCCTTGATCAAATCACTAGCCACTACTGATAGGAAGGCTCGACTTCCTCACTGAAGGCTCCAATCCTTAGTATCCTCCAGGGACCATGTTTCATAAATTTTCACACTGGATACTCCTGGCACACAACAACACTATATGTAGGCCACGTTTCATCAAATTTTCACACTGGACCCATTAGTAACATTGAAGCTCAAAGTTAGTCAACACTGCAATACATCCATCAAATACATCTGGATTAGCCAATCACTAAACCTCAATCATCAATCTATGATATAACTGAAACCCAATCATTAATTTCTGAATCAATCAATCACTGAAAACCCCAATCAAACAACCACTGAACCTTTTACACAATTGAATCAACCATTCATTCAAACTTAATCAAATTCAACCAACCAAATGGAACAGACAGATCACTGTAACCAATACACAGATCTAAACCCAAAACACTACATCAACAACTAGAACTTAGTTGTAACTTCAAAAGGCATGTGTTAGAATGCATACACTCCTTTAATGAAGCAAACCTGCATGTATATGCTACTTCATCTAACCCAACTTGCGTACAATTCTAAAGATACTAAAACATAAAAACTTTGAACCACAAACTGTACCAATCAGTGACATTCTGAAGATCTATTGTCATGTTACTGAGTTCTAAACAGATACCAACAAGGATCACTCTTCTTTCTCAATTAATCAATACATTAGACTCAAACTCTTTATGCATTCAATTTTACTTTCAGATCTAAGAAGACAATAGTAAAACAACAACACTGATATGATAGATTAGTCATCCTTGAACATCAAGCTTTTCTTTTGCATACGATACTTGGAAGAGACAAACCAACATGTATACGCAACTTCGCCCAAGCGAACCAGCATATAGATCTACAATTAATTACTTGTAACTTCGCAGAAATTCCCAACTTTAGACATACCTAGATCATCACATATAAAGAATAAAACATGTGTTAGCAATGAAATCTAGACCATCCATTATCATATGACATAATGATAAGTCATTTTGATCCTGATTCATCATTATATCTCATCCATCATCAAACACTTAGGTGCATATTTAGTGTAGACCAAGCAAAGCATCAAAAACCCATAACATGTATATTTGCTTTTGATCGAACACTTCATAAGATATTAATTACTTGTACACTTATTCCTTTGATCTTCTCCTCCTTACATACTTAGATCCTTTATCATTACCTCAGACCAAAACCACTTGCGACCAATACCTTGGACCAAATACCTAAGGTCAATACCTTGGACCAAATACCTAGGGTCAATACGATGGACCAAAACCTTGGTTTTCCAACATGTATGTGCTTTTATTCCTGTGGGATTGTGTGTATACGTCTACGCTCTTTTTTTTTTGGACCATCGTGTATACGTTCTTTTGACTAAGTGGACCTGTGTGTACTTCTTAAATTTCTTTACATCAACCTTTTCCTTTACCTTCTTTATTCTGATCAGTAGACCTTAGTTCTATCTTCTTGTTCTTCTGTACCAATGCCCTGTTGCCTCTGAATAGACCTGTTACACTGTAATTTTCCATATTACTTCTGAAATGATTCCTTTGAACTGCCCTGCATTTTGTCACATCTATAAACACAACTACCATGCATTTTGTCACATCTGATATCTCTCCTGTAGATTCATCTAGTTACCATATGTAAGTGAGTTGTTCTGCTACAAGTGGATTGCCATCAAGTAAAACACATGCATCACAATGCCAACATCTCATGTTTCAAGCTTGTGTAAAAATGAAACCATTCCCATTTGACATCTCGTGATTTTTGTTTTTATCAGCCGATTTTTGTTAGATGAGCCTTGGTTTTTTCATTCCATCATCACCATCTCTTTGGCCAATTATATGCTTTCACTTGGTTATTATACCCTTTCTTGAGGAAAATCTACGATAAGTGGTCTTATTAGCTAGGCTCTTGACTATTACATGTTTTGAGCAGTTCCACCATTACCGACACTAGTTGCTATCCTTTTATACCACTCGTTCCTCTAGGTGGAGTCCCCTTTCAGCTCTTTTTAGACTCCAAAAATATGAAAAGGTCATCGAGTACTTGTCTTTTTGAACTCATTAAAGTAAATGAAATGATGTCTACTGAGTATAAGTTTAACCCTTCCTCGGACTGGGATAGACTATTGTATGAAAAAGGAACACCTTAGTTGAACATGGTTAGGAGGTTCTCTCGAATATTGTTTTCTATCTTTTCAGATTTGAGAGGCAAATTATGAAAAGGGACATGATGGAGTTTTATTTTTTGTCTCTTTTTCAAACTCTCTAAATGTGAAAAATATATTGAGTTATTCTTACATCAAACTTGTTAAAATATTACAACGAAAGACTTGTCACCATCATGAGACCGAGCTTCTCCTTCCTATGACTTGTAAAACTTACTAAGATGGATTCATCGGAAGGGTGAACTTATATGACAAGTATATGGTATCCTATTCAAGTATGCGTAAAAATAAAGAGGTACTCGCTAGAAATAGTGGGGGAAAAGTGAAGATGAAACATCCTTTGTATTGGTAGCATGTCGCTCTTGAACATGACACTCATATGTTTCTCATATCGGGTTTGGGATATCCTCACTTAGTCACTTGTACTTCCAAGTTTGGGTGATCCATTTTGCCTCTCATTTGATTATTCCACCTCGTCATTATGACCCTTGGTCCTATGTTGAGTCTAATGTTGCCACACTCCAGAGTCATGTCGCCAATATGTTCAAGAGAATTCCAATCTAGAGTTATTTACCAATACACCATTTGAGTCATTGTTACAGTCTTGAAAATTATTCCACTTTATTCCCTGTTTCATGTCGATGATGAGGGAATCATTATGACCCTCCTTTGAAGGGTCACTTCCTATCAACTTTAGCTCATTATCCACAAAGATGACTTAGAAACACCCTTTCAGTACCTTAGACCTTGCATGCCTTAATGGTAAGTTCTTTGCATCCGATGACAAGTTTTCGTCGTTGGCCTTCGATTGGATGATTCCACGAGTTGTTCGACATTAGATTCATTTTCAAATTCACAGACTGTATTGTCATACCTTGAGGACCATTGTCATTATTGGTGGTTTCTCTCGTGCCTCTTAACGGTCCACATCATTGGCCGGTAATCAGATGGTTTTCTAGCATGTTCAACTTCGACACGTTAATTTACATGTTAGAATTCTTGCTTTGATCGAGTTGGGATGGAGTGCAAGACCTTGAGTTTTGTCTAATATAACTTAGGTTGCATGGAGTTATGTATTCTTCATGATTGTACACATGTTTCTTCTATATGGATGGTTGTGACCATACCTTGGGACTTTACATTTATGATGATCCTTCTAAATCGAATGTTTGTGTCCATGCCTTGGATCTTAGATTGCAAATGATCCTTCTGTATTGGATGGTTGCGTCAATGCCATGGACCCTTTCATATAGTCCTTACTATCCAGATAGCTACGTCCATACCATATATTCATGTTTTGACATTAGATATGTATATGTATATGCATCCTTGATTTGTAGGTACCTTGATAGTGTGAATCCTCATCCTTGAAAAATCTCATAAACCAACTCAACCATCACTCCCCATTCCACCTTCATGCTTTAGGGGGAATATGTTACAAAATATTTTGTCACACCTCCTGCACTTCCTTGTGATATACCCTGAATTACCCGAAACATGACCATTATATAGTATTCTCATCCATGTGTACAACTTAGATCCCTCCTAAGATTCTGATTGGGAAATACCTTGAGCTTTCCCTAAAGAAGTAGCTCTTAAAACCCTAAAATGAGGATCATTGCTCTTATAAGGCTTAAAACAGTGATGGTCACCTATTGCATTGTACTTGAATGATGATCCCCAAAAAGGAAAATTTCCCAAAGAGGATGAGAAGCTTCGTGATCTAGAAGCTTCCAGAGCAGCGAGTTGGAGGTTGTTTGGCATAGACGAGGTCAAATTCTCCCAACATAGCCTCTTGGTCTCATCGCTATGAGCTACCTCCTTGAGATTAGTGCCTAATCCTTTCTTTGAAGAGGTCGTATCTCCCTTCACCATCCTATAAATTCATCCTCTCCCATACCCAAATGGTTGGTCTATGTCTATTTGCACCCTTACGCTAAGCTTGTGTAGGCTAGAGGTTATTCATTTGACTTAGAGAAGGAGTGCTTGGAGAGTTCTTGGCTTGGACTTAGATTAACACTCAAGGAGAGCCTTTCAACATAAAGGATTTGGTTGTAAGCTTCCCTTTATTTATTAATAATATACAATTGCTGGTTCATATTCCCAAAATGCATATGTTAATGTATCATTTAGCTTGACATTCCTTGATCAGTTAAGTAGGTTGTTATTGCATTTTCTATTTGTTTTGGCATGCTTTGTTGTGTCTTGATCACTTGTGTAGGTGCATAAACACTGAGAGAATCAGGAACAATCCTGTGACATGAGCGGTTCATGGTCCTCAACAAAGGAAATCAGAATAGCATCAGAACAAGGTAGGCCATCTCCTTCGTTCTTCTTTTTAGTTGTAATCTAGGAATATGTCTAGCTAATTGTAACTTCAGTTGCTAGACCCACTCATTGGGCTAGAGGGATCATCTCTATCCATAGAGAGCATTAACCTTGTCAACACCTTGTCAGCAGTACAGATTTCTGACTGGGTTGTCCCCTTCTTTTTCCAAAAATTTAACTATTTCCCAAAGTCAATAGAATGCATTTCTAAATCCATTCCGTGTTCGTTTCACATGAAACGAGTTTCTCCAGATTCAACATGATGAGCACCATGCATTCGTCTAGGTTGTATACCATTCTAACAAATTTTATTTTTTAGCACCTAATCAGAGGGCCATTTGAATAAAAATTAGTTTAAAATATTAATTACCTGTTTTTGAAAAATCAATAATAGAAATCTTTCTATAACGGAAACATGGGGGGATGAATATTAGATAATTAAAATAATTAACTAACTAAGAAAAAAATGAGAGGTTTCCACCTCAGGGAGGGTGATGAATAATAAGAATTATAGTAATTTGAAAATAAGTTAATTTTGGCATGAAGGTGGTGAGGTGTTAATTCACTCAATCCTTATAAATATTGAAAGAATTTTCCCAATGGAGGGGGGGATACCAAGAAGAGTAGGGAGATGCTCTTGAAATGACTACTAAATTCCTAAATTTAAAATCCCAATAAATTGTCCTGGTTGATGGAAACTAAGTGGTGTTAGAGGAAGATAAGATAGCTTCCTTAGTTTTCCCAATGATTCTCACTATTGCTCAATTTGGTGTTGTTTGTGAGCTCATAAGGCTCAGGCGTTCCACGAAAAAATGTTTCCCTTTGATTTGCTTCGGTGGTAAAACTGACTGGTCTATTGGATTTGACAAGTGGAACTGTTGAACAAAGACGAATGAGTATCAGGTAACTGAGTATCAGGCAAAATTTCCAATTTGTTATATTTTTCTTTAATTAACCTTTCTTGGATGCAGATGTAGCTAGCTTACCTTTTAAATAGTTCTTGTGATTTTAAAACATCTGTTCTTTGTTTTTGTATTAACTAATGGACAAATAGATATCTAATTAGCAATTCTTTCATTTAAATTGGTTGTGAGTGTTGATCAGTGGTTTTCATTGATGTCAACCCAAGCATCACCAGGGACTACCCCAATCTTACATGGGAATTTTGACTTAACAACTTACTCTATTCAGAGTCAAGGATCCTCTAGATGGATTATACTCGTCGAGATGCTTCTGTTTATATATGTCATGTCACATAATTCTTCACGATTTGAGAGATATTCATGTTTGAAGTTAGTAACCCCAACTAGTGGGCTAAAACCCTATGGGGTTGTGGCATGACACTCATAATTGTTTGTGTTCATTGAATAGTTAATAATTAATAATAATAAAAAAAAATCCGCCAAAATCCCTCCAATGTTCACTTTTTGAGGACCCTCTAAACTCAAGGCATTCATTGAATAGTGTCCCACATATCCTCCTCTAGTAAGGATTTTGTGGCTTCAAACAAGCCATCATGGAATTGTCATAATAACCATTTTTCTACGAATCTTTAGAAGCTAAAATTAAAACCTATTTGCACCAAACTAGTGATGAACCTCCTGACCGAATTTCCAATCTTGTGCTCTAAATTTTTGAAGATATGATCTGAGGAAGCTAGGGTTTTGCAGGCTCGCGAATTCCATGTCAAACCAGTGATGTAGGGAAAATACTCATAACTTTCTCTCTGAGCATTGAATTCAAATTTCATAAATAGTGATAGAAATAGGACAGACTCTAGTTTTTTGTGTATCTTTTTCAGGGCCGAAGGTCACAAAAATGACAAAATCACTTTGTACAATTTCTCTCTACTGAATTAGTCTATAATAAGGTCATTGTGGGAGATTGGGCATAACTCTTTCTTGAAGAATCCAATATTGATCAAACGTATGTTGTTGGAAAGTGGACTCAAAGGGCTAACACAAGATGACATTTAAGACCCTAAATATATGCAATTACGTAGATACAATAGATTCAATATCGAGATCCTAGAAGGAAAGAAAAATCATGCATTCAAGGATCGCTGCAGTAGGGACCACCCATCAACAGTCAAGGGTAAGTCTCCTACAACAAGGTATGTATGATTATTGTTTACATTTTAATTTTGAGTATCCTCTCTAACATATGTTTTTTCAGGACAACTCAAGTATATACAAGGTCTCGGTTATATCTCTATGTCTCTATATGCATAGCTAGTTTTGATTCCACATTTCAGATGCCCTACTCTTGAGACTGCAAATTTGATGATGCATATTCTTTATTCTGCACCAAGTCTACTAAATCTATATGATGTTGTAAGTTCATGTTACTTTACTTGTCATAGTTGACATAATGGTCTTTGTTATTGTACTTAGAACTTGGTCCATTGCAAGTCTACGGTCTGTCATCAGTTTTTATTGTATATATCTTTAGGTCAGTTTTGGATATAATCTTGCATAGATTCTAGGCCTATATCAAGAGCGAGAATCTTTGTCTACTACTACAACAAGTCAACAACAAAAGTGACAACCACACTTTAGGCATGCATTGTAATTTTAAATTGTATTTATTCACTATTATGCACTTACATGTGTTTTGCAGGCAGAGGTAAGTTGTAGTTTATTTTGTTTTGTTTTGGGATTGATTTCACTACACAAATTTTGCATGTATGTAGAATAAGATTCAAGTACAACATCAAGCAAGAATTCAAGAGAAAAAGTGTCAAATCAAAGGAAGCATTACAGTCGGACATCCTTGAAGGTGTGACAACCATCCATATGTCGTGAAGTATTGTTAAGGCCAAGCATTGTCATTGTAAAGTTGAAAAATAGTCATTTATAAATGAGTCATCATTGTAAAAGAGTCATAATTATAAAGTTGTAAAAGAGTCATTTGTAAAAGATTCATCATTGTAAAGATTGTAATAGAGTCATTCTGCCTAGAGTCGAAGAGGTAGTGTTGGGAGGTCTAAGATTCATTGTTAGGATGATGTCATGGTTGGGTTGTAGGTCATAAAATGATTGGGTATTTGGTCAAGTGCACGAAAATCATTGTACATATTATTGTATCATGGATTGTTGTCCTTGCTTTAGGAATCCACAGTCTTGTCTTATTTCAACCATTATAGGGTGGTAGGGAGGTGGTAGGCAAGTGTGTGAAGTCGCCTATGGGTTGGGGCCTGTGAACACATTATGTAATATTCCAAACCTAAAATATTCCTCAAACCCCAGCAAAAATACCAACCAAATATGTGCAAATGATATAATAACCCAGAAGTGCTAAAATAATAGTGGAACAACATATAATAATGTAAATCGGAAATATAAGCAGATACACAAGAAATGCAGCGAGAAATGCTAAGCCATTTTATTATACTGAGTAATAAATGAGTACAAGAGGTGATTAGACAGATGGCACCTTGACTTGCACAAGGCAAGTGAAGAAATACTCTTAGAATGACAAGAATGGCCTCTCTGCGTGGATGTTGTTATTGTGCTACTGCTGCTCCTAGAAAACAAATGATGATTTGGGGCTGCTCCCCTCCTTGGAAAAATCTGAGACTTTGGATTTAGGCTCTACTCAAGGAACCCAAAAAAACCCAGAAAGCTTTCCTGGAATGGCCTCACACTGATCTGCGTCCTAGCTGCTGGAAAACTGTCATGCTATTATTGCTATTGGAAATCGAATGAGGCTTTGGGGCTGCTCCCCTCCTCAGAAAAGGATGAAACTTTGGAATTGTACTCTACTAAATAAACCCAGAAAAACCCAGAAAGATTTTCTGAAATGGTTCATCCCCGAAAATCACACCCGTAGGGTTCTATGCAGTTCCTTAAGGACACTGATGAAACTACTATTGAAACGCTGATGAAACTACTGCTAGAATGCCAATGGAAATACCTTGCTCGAACAGGCACTCAAATTCCCCTGGGGTTAAGGGTGAGATCTTTGAACGGAGACACTCAATGCACTAAACAGTGTTGCAGACTAGCTAAACAGCCAACGTGCTCTAAGCTAAAATGCCTATCACAAATGTTCATAACCGGAATGATCAAAATGAGGGGACTCCTCTCTCCTTTATGGGCTTTGCCTCTCCCAATCCCAAGGCTCACCTCCTCCTGCGTGATTCCTCTTTTTCCACGTGTTTCTTCCCTCTTGCGCAGTCCCTCCATGTGTCTGCGTGGGCTCCATTTCTGCGTCCCCCTTTGGCCCCCTTGGCTCCCCTCTAAGTCACAACTATGTGCTACTAGGAAGTGACTTTTTATTCTAAAAGTGAGTTATGTTCCCTGTCCTCACTTTTTTTATTTACAAATAACTATAGAAGGAAAAAATTGAACAAAATCAAATATTCCAATTAGCCATGGCTAATTAGGAATATTACAGTCTCCCCCAGCAAAATGTTTCTTGTCCTCAAGCAATTGAAGTGATGGATGCTGCAAGATCTTCTCAATCTCCCAAGTGGCATCCTCATCCGTCAAATTCTTCCGCCTCACCAAGAATTCTTGGACCGTCCGCTTCGCAGCTGCCAATCCCTGGTATCAATGATAGCCTCTGGTTGCAATACCAAATGCCCCTCATCATCCATGGGTGGTAGCTCATCTGTCACAGTCACCTGCTACACCAATGCCTTTTTCAGGCATGATACATGAAAAATTTTATGAATCTTGCTACCTTAGGGCAACTCCAATTCATATGCAACCTGTCCAATCCCGCGTATCACCCTGTATGGCCCATAAAAGCAGGGCTTGAGCTTCTCAAACCCCTTCTGCTTCAGTGACGACTATCGCTATGGCTATAATCATAGGTAGACCATGTCCCCTACCTTGAACTGTCTCTCCACCCGACCCCTATCGGTATACAACTTCTGCTAGTTCTACGTTGTAGCCATGTTATCCTTGAGAGCTCGGAGGATGTCTTGACTCTCTTTGATCCAAATCTTGGCTCTAGGAGCCTTGCTATCACCAAACATCACGTCAGCAAAAGATAAAGGATGATACCCATATAAGGCATAGAATGGTGACATACCAATGGACATGTGATGTGAAGTATTGTAGCATTACTCCCCCAGATGTAGCCACTTTAGCCATGCTTGTTGTTGCCCATTGACATAGTTACGCAAGTAGCCCTCTAGCCACTTGTTAACTATCTTTGTCTACCCATCCATCTGTGGGTGTTAACTGGTACTCGGTGTCAACTTCGTCCCCACCAACCAGAAAAGCTCTTGTCAAAATCCACCCATGAAACGTCTATCCCTATCATTGACGATGGTCTTAGGAAGACCATGTAGCCTGAAAATCTCTCTAAAGAATAGCTCGACCACCTGTGCTACTGTATAGTGTGCGGACATGGCAAAAAAAGTTGTGTACTTTTTCAGTCGATCAATGACAACAAAGATACAATCCTTTCGCTGTACCATGGGCAACCCTGTGATAAATTCCATCAAAATAATCTCCCATTTCCCCTCTAGAATGGGAAGAGGCCGCAGTAAACCTGTAGGATGGCTCAGCTCTCCCTTGTTCCTCTGGCAAACATCACACTCCCAGATGTGCTGGAGTACATCCTCCTTGAGGCCCTTCCATGAGAAACTCTCTCTAATGGCCCTGTAGGTTTTGGTAAACCCCTGATGTCCAGCCAAAGGTGAATCATGTGATGCCTGAAGTATCTTCTTCTTGAGCTGAGACCCCTTAGTCAAAAAGATTCGTTCCCTATAATATATGATCTCATTGACCACCCTGTACCTATTATCTTCCACCTGCCCATCCAGGACCTCACATGCAAACCTGTCCTTGGAGTACTCTACTAAGAGTCGAGCCCTCTAGTCTGTATCCAAGTTCATAAGAGACAACGTGGCTGGTCTACGTGAAAGGGCATCTGCTACCATGTTTTTCTTACCCTTCACATACTCAATGTCAAAATCATATGCTTGGATCTTACTAATCCACTTCTACTCCAAAAAGAACTTGAGGCTGTTTTGATCAGCCCTCACCCTAAACCTGTTACCCACCAAATATTGTTGATATTTAGCCAATGCATGCATGATGCCCAGCATCTCCTTGTCGTATATAGAATACAACCTCTCATGCGGAAGGAGCTTCCGGCTCTCAAAGGCTATAGGGTGACCTCCCTGCATCAATACTGCGCCAATCCCTTCTCCCGATGCATCACACTCCAAAACAAATGGCTACATGAAGTCTGGCAATGCAAGCACTACGCAGCTGCTCATAACCTCCTTGAGCCTATCAAAGGCTTGCTGCATTGTATCCGACCAACTGAAAGCCCCCTTCCTCGTCAAATCTGTTAGGGGTATAGCAAGTTGTGAGAAACCTTTGATGAACTTCCGGTAGTAAGTAAAAATGCCAATGAATACTCAAAGTTCCATCACGTTTCTCGGCTTTGGCCATTCTCTGATGGCCCTGATTTTATCCTCGTGGATCCTCACTCCATCCACCCCTATGATGTGTCCCAGATACAACATGTCCGTCAACCCAAACTTAGACTTGGAGAGTTTGGCATAGAACTGCTACTCCTGTAAGATACGCAGTACTGTCTCAATGTGCTGGAGATGCTCCTCCCAAGTCCTACTATAAATGAGAATATCATCGAAGAATACCAACACAAACTTCCTCAAGTGACTATGGAAGATGTGATTCATCTAGGACTGAAATGTAGCGGGGGCATTGGTTAGCCCAAAAGACATCACCAAGAACTCAAAGTGCCCACAGTGACACCTGAAGGCAGTCTTGGGAATGTCCTGCTCCCTCATGCGAATCTGATGGCACCTAGATCTCAAATCAATATTTGAGAAGTAATGTGCCCCTCTCAACTCATCTATCAACTCATTGATCTTGGGTATGGGGTACCTATTCTTCAGGGTCTTCTTATTTGGGGCCCTGTAGTCAATGCACATCCTCAATGTACCGTCCTTCTTCTTCACTAATACCACATAAGAAGAAAAATGACTCGTGCGCAGTTGGATATGCCCAAGAGCTAGTAACTCCTAGATATACCTCTCAATCTCATCCTGATAGGCCTTGGGGTGCTTATAGGGTGTGGTAATCACGGCCTATATGCCCTCCTCAAGCTCAATGGTGTGCTCAAACCCCCGATCCGGTGGTTTTCCTAGTGGAATCTCCCCAAACACTATGGCATATCGATCAAGGATAGACTATATCTTTGGGTGTACCGTTTGCCCTGCAGTCCCTGGCTATGATGCACGTAGCTCCACTGTCCACTCTATGTCTTCCTTTCAGAATATTGCCTCCATGCGATGAGCTAAAACAGTCTGAGGTAGATATGTGTGTTGTCCCCGTATCTTCTCATGCCTCCCTGTCTTCTCATCATCCCACTCCATTTCCAGGGTCTTCCAATCTGTCGTGACCTTGCCTAGAGTGATAAGCCACTGAACACCGAGTATCATGTCGGTGTCTGTAATATTGACCACGAAAAAGTGGTCAGTCAATGTGTAGGTGCCCATCGTCACTAAAAGCTCTGGAACATAACAAGGACACGTCATAGTCTGATCTCCTGGGACCAATACTAAAAACCCATCGAAGTTCTCTATTTGTATACCTCTCCGCTTAACCATCTGGGCATCAATGAAGTTGTGGGTCCCCTTACTGTCAACCAAAACTGATACTCTCTGGCCACATACTTTCCCTTGTACGCGTAGTGTCAAATACTTGGGAACTCCTCGCAATGCTGTAAGGGCCCCTCCGATGGGTGCAAAAGATGCACCACCTGCTGGTGGTGGTGGTGGTGGCAAAGGTCCCTGTACGACATGGCTATCTCCTGCCTCCACATCATCCTTGTCATCCTCCTCTCCACGGCTCTCGGAGAATACCTCAATAAAATGTGCTTTACCAGCAGCACATCTATGTCCTGGTGCCCATGGCTCCTAACAGGTGAACCACAACTGCTTCTTCTTCAGCTCCCTCTTGGCATCATCGTCAAGTTGTACTCATCCTGGATTCCCCTTTGGAGGTGGAATCTTGACATCCTTCCCCTTAGACTGGAAAGTCTGTCTCTAGGGTTAAGGTGTCTGAGTACTAGGTAAGACATCCTGTAAGTCCCAGGTCCTGTTGATAGCATCCTGGAGTGTGGCTGGTCTAGTGGATTAGACTAAACCTTGAATTGGCTTTGCTAACCCCTCAACATACATATAGGCCCTCCGTGCCATGGATAGGTCTGGAACCATCACAGAGACCCTCAAGAAATTTGCAATGTAGGTCTTTGGGCTCCCTGTCTGTTTGAGCCTTGTCAACTCAACAAAATGCTGCTCTGGATCCCTCCGATCAAATCGCTCTATCAGTCTCCTGCTAAACTCGGCATATGTCGTCACTCTAGAGTGCCCTAGTGTAACCATCCCATGAAACCACCAATCTTCGGCCTCACCTTCCAAATGCAATGTTGCCACCTTGATGGCCTCTGTCTCCAACATCTAGTTAAGCTAGGAATAAATGTCTAGCTTCTCCACCCAAGACTTTGCCGAACTGTTTGATGAACCATCAAATGTAGGCAAGTGGAATCTGCTTGCTGCACGGTGGGTGTCACCATCATGGTAATGTCGATACCCTCTGTGATGGTCATAGGGTCTACTATCTCGCTGGAGCTGAAAAAAATATCTAAATGAGAGGGCTTCCCTAAACTCCTGCCCATAGGCCTGGTACTCTACAAAATAATCACCCACATGTCTAGGCTCTGCCTCCTGCTAGGCTATGGCCCCTGTGTCAGCTCCTAAGAAAGTGGGCATGGTAGAGCGTGTAGGGGCATGTGAGGCCACCTGCTGCACAGTATCACGCTGCTCTGGGAAATGGTGGGATACGCTCGATCCCTCACCAAACTAAAAAACCTGTGGGATCTCACGCTGTCTGGCCTCTACTGCCATGAATCTCTGCCCCATCACCTCAATCTGCCTCGACAGATCCTGCATGGATTTGAGGAGCATATCTACAAATCTCTTCTCGTCATCATCTGCCATCCTACTCTGCGTCCACCATAGGCTCCTCCTGTTATGTGTCCACGACTGGAACACAGTGTCCCTCTCCGTAAGTGTTCTCCAACCTATGCCCAGTGTCTCTATATTTCTGACCTCTATAACAGATATAGGGCTTTTCTCCCGGTGTCATAGATTTCTAGCTGCACAGGCTGAGCCAAATATATGCTCTGATACCACTGTATTATTCCTAACCTAGAATATTCCTCAAACCCTAGCAAAAACTCCAACCAAATATGTGCAAATGATATAATAACCCAAAGGTGATAAAATAACAGTGGAACAACATATAATAATGTAAACTAGAAATATAAGTAGATACACAAGAAATGCAGTGAGAAATGCTAAGCCATTTTATTATACTGAGCAATAAATGAGTACAAGAGGTGATTAGACAGATGGCACCTCGACTTGCACGAGGCAAGTGAAGAAATACTCTCAGAATGACAAGAATGGCCTCTCTGTGTGGATGATGCTACTATGTTGTTGCTGCTACAAAGCAAATGATGATTTGGGGCTGCTCCCCTCCTTAGAAAAATCTGAAGCTCTAGATTTGGGCTCTACTCAAGAAACCCAGAAAAAACCAGAAAGCTTTCCTGGAAGGGCCTCACACTGATTTGTGTCCCAGCTGCTGGAAAACTTTCGTACTACTATTGCTGCTAGAAATTGAATGAGGATTTGGGGCTACTCCCCTCTTCAGAAAGGGCTAAAATTTTGAAATTGGACTCTACTCAAGAAACCCAGAAAAACCCAGAAAGCTTTTCTGAAATGGCCAACCCCCGAAAATCACTCCCTTGGGTTCTTCGTAGTTCCTCAAAGACGCTAATGAAACTACTGCTGAAACACTGATGAAACTGTTGCTGGAATGCCAACGGAAATACCTTGCCCGAGCAGGCACTCGAAGTCCCTCGGGGCTAAGGGTGAGATCTCCGAATGAAGACACTCAATGCATTAAAGAGTGTTGCAGACTAGCTAAACAGCCAGCGTGCTCTAAGTTGAAATAACTGTTAGTTCCAGTCTTCGCAGCCTATTACCAGGGATCAACATGAGCTCTTACTGTGTCTGGTTTTGTTAGATGTTTTGCACATGATGTTCAACAAAAAACATGTCACAAGTATTTCCATCAAAAGAAGCTCGGAAAAATATTTCCAACGGTATATCACACTCCCATGACTTGCTTCTAGATTAGAAGATATGATCGAAATGAATGAGTGATTCTTGGTTATGTATGCTTTGAGGTCAGTTGCTGCACACAATGACAAGTTTAGTACAAAATCAGTTTCTAAAAAAATGGTAAAGGATTTTTCAAAAGTGAAAGAGGTTTTTGTTCATCATGTACCAGATAACAAAAACCTCCTTTATTTTATGCACAGGTGCTACTATGTGGGAGATATATAGTGATATTTGGAGCCTACATTTAAACAAGGGAACATTTTTATATTTTTTACTGTTTTAGTCATTTTAGTGTGGGGCCATTTTACAACAAATGGAAAGTAATTTTGAGACACCCAAAGAGATTTTTGTTAAGCACAAGCCATATAACAAAAACCTCTTTCCGTTTATTCACAGGTGTCATGGATTTGGATATGTGATTGGATCTGTACAGCTCATTTTCACATATTTAAATTTGTAATGATTTTCGGCTTTAGAGATGATTTTGTGGAATCGATTGCGAGCAACTGGAAACAAATTTCCCACATTTGAGAGAGGGTTCTCTCTAGCATGATCTTATCCACAAAAACCTCTTTCCATTTTGTAACAAGTTTTATGGTTTAGGAGATACGAGTTCATCCCCAACACCTATTTTTAGAAATTCGGCCCAAGTTTAATGTAACTGATTCTATTTTGAAGAAAATGGTTGAGCTCAATCCCTTAGTTTAAGGATGAGAAAAATTATATATTTTATGAATTTCATAGTGTAGGGGTTCTATTTTGGTAGAAAGTTGGACTCTTGAGAAAGAAAGGATCTTCATTGTACACTCATATCAGCATTTCGACTAAGGAATTGAGACCAGGGTTTGTAGCACTCTTTGGGATCCCTGTGGCATTTTGTTTTGGTACAGTGATTTTCTCTGTAATTTTGAATTTACTTACGTGTTATGTATGAAATTATCTATCTTATTTCTTCTTAACTAAAACAAATAAGATTGAAGGTAGAATCCCCTGAAATTGCAGTGCTCTATCTAAGGTTTGTTTTAGTGTTTTGATGTTTTCACCTGTTTGGAGAGGATCCATGGCTTCTCTTGCCCTCTTCAACTCCTCACCTATCTAATCCCTCCATATCATTCGATTTGAAGTGCGAAGATTAGTTGCCTACCTTGGCCCATTGAGACCTCTGCAAGACTGAACCTCATTCCCTGCACCCAAGATTTTCCTTTTCATTGAGCCGACAAACACACCATTTTATTCAATAAAACTCCTTCGCACTTATACCTAGCCTAATATGAGTAGCTATATTAGTGATCTCAAGCCTTTAGTGATCATAATTTGCTGAGATTGACTAGGAGAGAGCCCTCTCATGACCTAGTAGGGCTAGCTACTAGGTTAAGCATGGTTTGATGTTGGCCCTGGATCCTACCTTTCTCAGCCTGAGGTAAATCTAGGCACTAACATAGTGGCGACCATACTGGGGAAGAAATTGTTTGTTTGTTAGTGTTCTTTGTTTTATATACTATAGACAGAGCCTGAAGATTAGCCAGGTAGCCTTCGAAACACTTTTTCTTTGCATTAGCGCAAGTAGATAAAAGCTACTTCAGTCAATCTCCGGTCTAGTTTTATGAACTGAACATCTGACTTGCAAATTGCCCGAGTACATGTATCAAGTCAGATCTAATTACTGATGGTGGACAACAGTCATACACATATGAAGGCTGAAATCCTCTACCTGGCGACTCCACTGTTCGAAGTCCCGAGTTTCAAAGTATTGATGGTGGCTACACTGGCTAAATGAAGGACTTAGATGTTGCTTCTATTTGTTCAAGGTATTCATGTATCGATTTTTCTAATCTTCCTGGTTTTCCTAATCAATTACCAAAGGATGCAAACATTTTGAGTAATGGCCCTATTCAATGGGGAAGATCTGACTTTGACTCTAGAACATATAGAAAATTTTAAGACATTTGTGGACATTCTTAAAGGAAGATGTCTTCATCAGATTGTTCTTTGATTCATTTCAAGGCAAATGTAAAAATTGGATTGAAGGTTTTCCTATCAGATCTATTAAGTCCTTTGTAGATTTTTGGCATATATTTCTTGAAACATGGATGGAGAAAGAGGAAGAATTCAAAATAGAGGTGCCCTCTATTCAAGGTTTTAGAGAATGGGAAGATATGTGCACGGATGATGAGGTAAATGAGAACTTTGCTTCATCTATTTCTTCTTATCTGAAATCCTATTGACGCTGCCATGAAGTTAAGCTCAATTTTTTGCAATATTTTTCCATCAAAATTGAAGGATATCTAATTGAATTGGAGACCCAAATACAGTCCCAGGATCTGGACTGTCGAGTCCCATTCTTTGGGGAAATTGTTCAGCAGAAGGAACAGAAGGTAAGGCTACCCATGTATATTTGCATTGATAGTTTGCAGCTAGAAGCATGCATTGAGGATTTGAGGTAGCAAACAGAGTCTGGTTTTTTCAATCCTATTGCAACGTACATGGAAATGTTTTTTAGTTTGAATGATAGATCAAATTGTCTTTTACATAACCAAACTCGTTATGTGCATCTATGGCTGTCAGCATTTACATTTGTGTCCTGGTTGAAGCACTTTCAAGCAGCATCCTTGTCACAGTTACTTGATTGGTTAATATGGCACTAAAAAATTACTTGATCTATCAATTTTGCAGCAAAGTGGGTTAGATTTGTACATAAATTAGCTGCTCGAGGCAGCATTTAAGTTTTCGATATGTGTTTATGTACATGTTGCAGTATGTATATGTTTCTGGATTTGTATGAGTTGTTTTGGGTTTTCAGTTGTTTGACCATCCATGCCCAATGGAAGAGGCACTGTCTACTTTCCAGAGATCTGTAGTTCTTGGCACCTCCAAGGAGATGCCATCTCCAATGGAGCCGATGTTAGTCCCAGTCTTCGCAGCCTGTCACCAGGGATCAACATGAGCTCTTATTATGTTTGATTTTGTTAGATGTTTTGCACATGATGTTCAACACAAAACATGTCACAAGTGTTTCCATCAGAAGAAGCTCGGAAAAATATTTCCAACAGTATATCAAACTCCCATAACTCATTTCTAGATTAGAAGATATGAGCAAAATGAATGAGTGATTCTTGGTTATGTATGTTTTGAGGTCAGTTGTTGCACACAATGACAAGTTTAGTAAAAAATCCATTTCTAAAAGAATGGTAAGGGGTTTTTCAAAAGTGAAAGAGGTTTCTTTTCATCACATACCACATAATAAAAACCTCCTTCAGTTTATGCATAGGTGCTACTTTGTGAGAGATATATAGTGATATTTGGAGCCTACATTTAAACAAAGGAAAATTTTCATATTCTTTATTGTTTTAGTCATTTTAGTGCGGGGCCATTTACAACAGATAGAAAGTAATTTTGAGAAACCCAAAGAGGTTTTGTTAAAAATAAGCCATATAACAAAAACCTCTTTTAGTTTATTCGCAGGTGTCATGGATTGGGATATGTGACTAGATCTTTACAGCTCATTTTCATAGATTTAAATTTTTAATGATTTTCTGTTTTAGAGATGATTTTGTGGAACCAATTGCGAGCACTTGGAAATGAATTTCCAAAATTGGGGAGAGAGTTTTCTCCAAAATGACCTTGTCTACAAAAACCTTTTTCATTTTTGTAATTGGTGCTATGGTTTAGGAGATAGGAGTTCATCTTCAACACCTGTTTTTAGAAATTCGGCCCAAGTTTAATGTAACTGATTCTATTTTGAAGAAAATGGTTGAGCTCAATCCCTTAGTACAAGGATGAGAAAATGTATATATTTTATGAATTTCATAGTGTAGGGGTTGGATTTTGGTAGAATTTTGGACTCTTGAGAAAGCAAGGAGCATCATTGTACACTCATATGAGCATTTTGGCTAAGGAATTGAGACCAGGGTTTGCAGCACTCTTTGGGATCCCTGTGGCATTTTGTTTTGGTACAATTATTTTCTCTGTAATTGTGAATTTAATTATGTGTTATGTATGAAATTATTTATCTTATTTCTTCTTAACTAAATCAAACAAGAGTGAAGGTAGAATCCACTGAAATTGAAGTGCTCTAGCTAAGGTTTGTTTTAGTGTTTTGATGTTTTCACTTGTTTGGAGAGGATCCATGGCTTCTCTTGCCCTCGTCAACTCCTCACCTATCTAATCCCTCCATCTCATTCTATTTGAAGTGCCAATATATGTTTCCTATCTTGCCCCATTAAGACCTTTGCAAGACTGAACCTCATTACCTGCACCCAAGATTTTTCTTTTCATTAGAGCTAACAAACACATCATTTTATTCAATCAAACTCCTTCGCACTTATACCTAGCCTAAGATAAATAGCTATATCAGTCATATCAAGCCTTTAGTGATCATAATTTGCTGAGATTGACCAGGAGAGAGCCCCCTCCTGACCTGGTAGGGCTAACTACCAAGTTAAGCATGGTTTGATGTTGGCCCTAGATCCTACCTTTCTCAGCCTGTGGTAAATCTAGGCACTAACATAGTGGCGACCATACTGGGGAAGAAATTGTTTTTTTGTTAGTGTTCTTCATTTTATATACTACAGTCAGAGCTTGAAGATTAGCCAGGTAGCCTACGAAATGCTTTTTCTTTGCATTAGGGCAAGTAGATAAAAGCTACTTCACTCAATCTCCAGTCTAGTCTTATGAACTGAACATGTAACTTGCAAATTGCCCCAGTACATGTATCAAGTCAGATCTGATTGCTGATGGTGGATAGTAGTCAGACACATATGAAGGCTGAAATCATCTACCTAGCAACTCCATTGTTTGAAGTCTCAAGTTTCAAAGTATTGATGGTGGCTCCACTGGCTAAATGAAGGACTCAGATGTTGCTTCTATTTGTTCAAGGTATTCATGTATCAATTTTTCTAATCTTCCTGGATTTCCTAATCAATTAGCAAAGGATGAAAATTTTTTGAGTAATGGCCCTAAATTCAATGGGGAATATCTGACTTTGACTCTAGAACATATAGAAAATTTTAAAACATTGTGGACATTCTTAGAGTTAAAAAGGAAGATGTCTTCATCAGATTGTTCTTTGATTCATTTCAAGGCAAATGTAAAAAATGGATTGAAGGTTTTCCTATCATATCTATTAAGTCCTTTGCATATTTTTGGCATATCTTTCTTGAAACATGGATGGAGAAAGAGGAATAATTCAAAATAGATGTGCCCTCTATTCAAGGTTTTAGAGAATAGGAAGATATGTGCATGGATGATGAGGTAGATGAGAACTTTGCTTCATCTCTTTCTTCTTATCTGAAATCTTGTCCATGCAACCATGAAGTTAAGCTCAATTTTTTGCAAGAGTTTGCTATCAAAATTGAAGGAGATCTAATTGAATTGGAGACCCAAATACAGTCCCAGGATCTAGACTGTCAAGTCCCATTCTTTGGGGACCTTTTTCAGCAGAAGGAATAGAAGGTAAGGCTACCCATGGATATTTGCATTGATAGTTTGTAGCAGGACACATGCATTGAGGAGTTGGGGCAGCAAATAGAGTCTAGTTTTTTCGATCCTATTACAACATACATGGAAATTTTTTTTCAGTTTGAATGATAGAACAAATTGTCTTTTACATAACCAGACTCGTTATGTGCATGTATGGATGTCAACATTTACATTTGTGTCCTGGTTGAAGCACTTTCAAGAAGCATCCTTGTCACAGTTACTTGATTGGTTGATATAGCATTACAACATTACTTGATCTATCAATTTTGCAGCAAAGTGGTTTAGATTTGTACATAAATAAGCTGCCCGAGGTAGCATTTAAGTTTTTGGTATTTGTTTATGTACATGTTGCAGTATGTATATGTTTTTGGATTGGTATGAGTTGTTTTGGGTTTGCAGTTGTTTGACCATCCATGCCCAATGGAAGAGGCATTGTCTACTTTCCAGAGATCTGTAGTTCTTGGCACCTCCAAGGAGCTGCCATCTCCAATGGAGACGATGTTAGTTCCAATGTTCACAACCTATCACCAGGGATCAACATGAGCTCTTACTATGTATGGATTTGATAGATTTTTTGCACAGGATGTTCAAGACAAAACATGTCACAAGTGTGTCCATCAGAAGAAGGTCAGAAAAATATTTCCAACGGTATATCACATGCCCATAACTGGTTTCTAGATTAGAAGATATGATTGAAATGAATGAGTGATTCTTGGTTATTTATGTTTTGAGGTCAGTTGCTCCACACAATGACAAGTTTAGTACAAAATCAGTTTCTAATAGAATGGTAAGGAATTTTTCAAAAGTGGAAGGGGTTTTTGTTCATCACATACCAAATAACAAAAACCCTCCTTCAGTTTATGCAGGTGCTACTATGTGGGAGATATAGAATGATATTTGGAGCCTACATTTAAACAAAGCAAAATTTTCATATTTTTTTACTGTTTTAGTCATTTTAGTGCAGGGCCATTTTATAACAGATGGAAAGTAATTTTGAGAAACCCAAAGAGGTTTTTGTTAAAAACAAGCCATATAACAAAAAATATGTTTAGTTTATTCATAGGTGTCATGAATTGGGATATGTGATTGGATATTTATAACTCAGTTTCACAGATTTAAATTTTTAATGATTTTTTGGAACATATTGCGAGCAACTGGAAACGAATTTCCAAAATTTGAGAGAGTTTTTTCTCCAGCATGACCTTATCTACAAGAATCTCTTTCAATTTTGTAACAGGTGCTATGGTTTAGGAGATACGAGTTCATCTTCAACACCTATTTTCAGAAATTCGGCCCAAGTTTAATGTAACTGACTCTATATTGAAGAAAATGGTTGAGCTCAATCCCTTAGTACAAGGATGAGAAAATGTATATATTCTATGAATTTTATAGTGTAGGGGTTGGATTTTGGTAGAAGGCTGGACTCTTGAGAAAGTAAGGAGCTTCATTGTACACTCATATCAGCATTTTGGCTAAGGAATTGAGACCACAGTTTGCAACACTCTTTGGGATCCCTATGGCATTTTGTTTTGGTACAATGCTTTTCTCTATAATTGTGAATTTTTGTGTGTTATGTATGAAATTATCTATCTTATTTCTTCTTAACTAAATCAAACAAGAGTGAAGGTAGAATCCACTGAAATTGGAGTGCTCTAGCTAAGGTTTGTTTTAGTGTTTTGATGTTTTCACCTGTTTGGAGAGGATCCATGGCTTATCTTGCCCTCTTCAACTTGTCACCTATGTAATCCATCCATCTCATTTGATTCGATGTGCCAAGATTGGTTTCCTACCTTGTCCCATTGAGACCTTTGTAAGACTGGACCTCATTCCCCGCACCCAAGATTTTCCTTTTCATTAGAGCCAACAAACACATCATTTTGTTCAATCAAATTCCTTCGCAGTTATACCTAGCCTAAGATCAGTAGCTATATCAGTCATCTCAAGCCTTTAGTGATCATAATTTGGTTATATTGACCAAGAGAGAGCCCTCTCCTGACTTGGTAGGGCTAGTTACCAGGTTAAGCATGGTTTGATGTTGGCCATGGATCCTACCTTTCTCAGCCTAAAGTAAATCTAGGCACTAACAATGTTTATCACAAATGCTCATAACCGGAATGATCAAAATGAGGGGGCTCCTCTCTCCTTTATAGTTTTTTCCCCTCTCAATCCCAAGGCTCACCTCCTCCTGCATGATTCATCTCTTGCCACGTGTTTCTTCCCTCCTACGCAGTCCCTCCATGTGTCTGCGTGGGCTCCATTTCTACGTCCCCCTTTGGTCCCCTTGGCTCCCCTCTAAGTCACAATGCTGTGCTACTAGGAAGTGACTTTTTATTCTAAAAGTGAGTTATGTCCCCCGTTTTTATAGACATATTTGAGCACTGCAATCCCAATCATATATGTCCATAAACCAAGGGCTTATGAGTCCCCAAAAGTGTTGTTTCATACCCTAAAGGAACAAGGTTAGCTAATTACATCATCTCCCAGAAGTTCTCCACAGAAAACTGCTCAAAACTGGTCAAAACTGGACCATACAAAGTGCTTAGTGCAGAGGGTACAATGAATCTCACCTACCACATGCAAAAAGTGTGATGCATACTGAAAATCCCTTTTGTAGGGTGCGATGGGTGAGAGTAGACAAATGGAAGAGACAATTTGTAAGGTGGATGATCATGGGATCTTCCAAAAACTTCTCCTATGAAACTTTCCTCTCTGAATTCGCCCAGGGATGAGTAGGAGATCATCAATCTCCAAGTGGAATCAAGAACTATCAGAGAGAAGACATTAATCAAAATCCCAAAAGCTGACTCACCCCCCACAATCATCTATATATGGATCCCTCATCCTAGAAATCGAGAGGCTAGAATTTGGTATATGGTAAGGAAGTGCTATTGGTTTCCTGGTGGAACATCATAGTGTTGGGTGATCTAAGGTTTTCATGAGGTGAATAAGGGCTTTCATGCTAGGAGGATGATGTTGGGTCAGATCAATGGGTTGTAATCCTCTTTTCTAATCTTCATATCAATAAAGCTATTCAAGTTTTCCTCCACATTCTTATATGTTTGATAATATATTCATTTGTGCGGTCAATATATATCTGGTCCTATATTGTTTATGATTGTAGATCTCTACACTTTGAAGGTATTATGATGCTTTGACTTTACAGGTACTCTTTGAAGTGGAGTGGTCAAGGAAAGAGCGACAAAGATCTGTCAGAGGGGAGAAGGAACAAGTAGAGAACCAAGTGAACTATTGAGGTTGGTATTCTTTGCTCCTCTCCTATCTACTTATCGTAAAGGAAAACGAAAGTAACTTTAATCTGTTTTTTTCTAAGATAGGTACCCATCTTAGTGGGACTAGCAGCTCTGCATAGACACTAGATTTCCTGATAACAAAATGGTGACTCCGCTGGGGAGCGAATAGCTTGTTTGCTTGTCTATATTTTTTTGCTTTATAAACTTACAAACAGAGCCTGAAGTCAAGCCAACTAGCCTTCGAATTGCATTTTCTATGCAAGTGCAAAGTAGATCAATGATGCTTCAATCTATCTCTAGGTTTTGTTTATAAACTGAGCAATTGATTTGCAAACATAGTAATTGCTCTAGTGGTGGCTCAAGTAGCCTCATTAGATCAGCCCTTGTGATTCGTATTTACTGACTATCATTAGCTCGGACTAAATCCCTAAACTGAGCTACAAACTCTGACCAAGAACCCAGTTGAAGTCTCGTCCCTAGACCATCGCACCTTCTCCTATTGGGAATCTGGATGCATCGCACCTCCCATGTGCAGTAGGTGAGATGCATCACTCTTTCCCTCTATTACAGTTGCGAGATAAGACTTCTTCTGCTTCCAGATTTTGGGTTGTTGTTCACTCTCTTCAGCTTTATTCAGGAGTTTTGCTGTCTGTGATCTGTATATCACTGTGGAAACTCCCTTCCTTTGCATGATTCAACCTCCATAGTACAAAGAACTGTAAATGTTTTTATGTATTGTTCGCCATTTACGATTCTCCTTTACAAAGAAGTAGCGTAATCAAACTGTCGTCTTTTGATTTGGAAGTGTTTCAAGTGTCTTTTTCAGTCAATGAAAAGAATCCTACTATTCTTGATGGTCGATTACACTATTACTCTTGTATTTGATTTTAATTAGTAGTTTTTCGAGTGTCAAAAGCAGTTTTCAATTCCAAATCACAAAGTGTCGTCATTATCTTCCTTTTGTCTTTTGAAGAGAAAATCGTTAGTATTGTTGCTTGAAATGCTTCAGATTTGTACTTAGCATTCCTTTTGTCATTCACACATTAAGAAAGCGAAAAAAAAGACATGCATGTGCATTTGCATTTAGGCTGCCTATTGATTTTGATTTAGGACAGTGCATCTAGTGTGTGCTCTATGCTCTATGTTGAAAGAATCCCACTTCCCTTTCCTTAGTAGCTAGGATTTTCATTGCAAAAAGAAGATTAAACGATTGTTTATCATCTTAGATTGCATTTTAGGAATTATATATCTACATCACGTGGTGAACCTAAAAGGCAAACTTCTTAAGAAATATCAACTGTAAAATAAATTCAATGAACATAAAAACGCTTTGGAACCTAATGCACAACATTTAGAAGTCTAGGCTAGAGACATATTCCGGCGTCATAAAGCCTGGTAACTATCGCTTTCATTGTAGGTTGGGTGATTCCTCCTCTTTGAGACGACAAGTTCCAGTACAGAATTGTGCTCCCATGTACCATCGAGTATATATTCAGAGACCACAATAGGCTATATCCTTTATCCTTAGGAAGTCGTGTCTAATGCCCTATTGATCGCAATGCATTGAACACAACATTCGGGAAGATTGACTGTTGTACCGTAAAAAGTATTCTACAGTTTTGCGATTGGTTTGATAATCCCTCTGTCTAGATTTCCAGAGTAGTCCCTTTCGTTCCTTTTCAGACTCCCTAAAGGAAAAGGTCCATCTGAGCACTTGTCACTTCAGGCTCATTAAAAATTGAAGGGGACTAGAGTCATCTTGAGCTTTTTATCGACTCTTAAAAATTGAAAAATCAAGTTGTGTCAAAGCGCCTAAAATTTATTTTAATCAGAGTAACGTCATTTTTCCCTCGTTGGTCTTAGGTTGAGAAAAATGGAGTCCACCAACCAAGGATTTCCCCTTGGGGGAAATAATAGTCCTTTCTCCTCTTGGGGAGATGTTGGTGCACCTCATATGGCCACATTGTCCCTCCCAAGAGTGACAATCGGCTTGCCAATATGGCTCTTCTCAACCTCTGTCATTCAAACCACCGTGATTCCTAAGCAATCAAGTCAGCAACTAGATGATACTAGAGTTAGCCCCCAACCTTCTACTTCATTTATTTCTCCCTCCCCTCCTTCCTCTTCGCTTGGTAAGGCTAGTGAAGCGAAAAACCAAGTAACCGAGAAGAAGAAGAAAGGGAAGGAGAAGGAGAAGAAAAAGAAGGAGCCAAAGGCAAAAAGGGGCAACCACGCATCATCTAGTGAAAATCCACACACTGCACCATCTAAACCCAAATATCCATGTGTCATTTGCAAAGGTGACCACTATCATCCAGATTGTCCTTGCATCCCTCGGATCTTAAGGGACTGGTCTCCTTGTTTTCACAATCTGGTGTCATCAACCTCTTACGATCATGTTGACAGTACACCATCAACTAGTGAAAATGAAGTCTCTGGATAGAAAGGAAAATGTAAATTTCCTTGCAAACTGTGTGAAGGCAATCATGCCATCCACCATTGCCCCTTCCTAGATGAAGCTAAAAGAGTCTTTGATAACCGTCCCACTTCACCGCTATAACTTCCTCCTCGATACAAGAAACTCTTGCCGAGTCTATCGCTAGTTGAAAACTCAACTGACAAAACTTTGTGGTCAGTCGAAGCATCTACCATTGAAGATAAATCCTCTGAATCCATACTAGATGAAAGTCAAAAAGTCAAGGCGGCAGTCGACCCGGTATTGTACTCAGAAGGTCCATCTTTAGATGATACAGTCACCGAAGAGAATGAGAATGACACCATTCAGATTGTTTTCATAAGCACAAACTTCGATGAACATGGGGGAAATTTACCCGTTCCTTTACTGCAGGAAGGAAGTTCGTCAGGGTCATATCCAGCCATTTATTCGGTCCCACCTTTGAGCAACCTAGTCGTTTCCTTCAATTGGAATCTACTAGGTAGACCTCGTTTACCGTCTAATGTACCATTCTGAATTATTGTACAAGCTTAAAGAATGGTCATGGTCGGTACCATCATAAATGAAGGGGCTTCTATGAGTATCCTTTCCTCCACTACTTGGAAAGTGCTTGGTTCGCCATTGCTTCTGCCTGAGATGCAAAATCTAATAGGCTTCGACAAAGGGACTAGTCGACCGTTAATGATCCTTCCAAGTTTGCCTATAACTTTGAGAGGGAAAACTGTGTATCTAAATGTAATGGTAGTCCAAGGACCTTTAGATTATAATCTACTCCTTGGGTGTGACTATATTTATAGCACGGGAGCCATTGTCTCCTCACTCTTTCGTGTAATGTGTTTTCCGCATGAAGGCCAAGTGGTCCAGCTCGTAGACCAGCTTTCATTCCCCAGCTCACACATAGCTAATAGTCAAATGCCATCCCTAACTGGTCTTTTCACGCAAGGAATGTCTCATCAATCTCCAGCCTATCCACCTGAAGAGCGCGAGTAATTTGGTGGCCATGACTGAAACCCAGGGGGCATGCACCCTAGTTTGCTTCGGCAAGGAAACTTTGGGTATAGGGTAGGTTTCCGCGAAGGATATATGACTAGTCTGACACCTGTCCATTGAGGAAAATGGGATTGGATTGGAATAAGATTCCATCATCAAGGTTAGGTGGTTGGAGCTAGAATCACCTTTGTCCAAATGTACTAAGCTAGGAAGTGTTTATGTCTGCTACGCAGATGGAAACTATCTTGCAAATGCAAGAACTTCTATATGGTAGCCTGGAAACTCTATTTCACTATACCTAGGGGCATGCAAACCTTTTTGCATGCAAGTGAAGAGCGACCATTTATTTTCTTAGTTTGTATATTCTCAACCCTTTAAACTTGTAGGATTGGTCGTTCCTAGCTTACATAATGAAAGGATACGGAGCAAAGTTTTGAATGGTGCAAGCTCCATAAAAATGGAACCTGTCAATGAGACATCCTTATCATACGACTGGCACGAATAGTTTTTATGCGAAGTTCAAGCTTGTTAAAAATTAAGCCTAAGCAATGAGCAAATGTTCCCCCAGAGTTTAATCTCATTAAAAAATGAACCAACCTCTGGTAAATAACCATTGCGAATGCATTATCATCAGCTTTTGAGCCCTGGTTGTGTTCTTACCATCACCTCCAATCTGTTTTAGCCGATCATATGCCTCCATTTTATTGTTTACCCTTTTGAGGAACAGCTGTGACGAGTGATTCTGTTAGCCATCCTTGTGACACTACTGTGATTGGAAAATTCCAAACCTTACCTAGAATTAGTAGCTACCCGAAAATATCACTCGTTCCTCAAAAACGAGTCTCCTTTGAGCTAATTTCATATGACTCGTAAAATATGAAAAGATTGCCGAGAAATTGGCCTCTCCAGCTCATTAAAGCTATCAAAAGTGTTATCCCTCCTCTAGATTTTAATCTTTTTGGACCTGAGGGATTATTACACAAAATGATCAAGCGCTTTTTTTGTTCGGCTCATTAAAACTATCGAAAACTCATCCCTTTCATATTATTTTATACTTTTTCGGACTTAAGGTATTATATGACGAAAAAGGATTACTGGAGTTTCCTTTTCGTCCCTTTTTAGACTCTCTAAAATTGAAAAAGGACCGAGTTGTCTTTGTTGTTAAACTCGTTAAAACCAATAGTGACAAACTTGTCCATAGAGATGAGAATGAGTTTCATTGTCGCTAGGCTCATTAAAACATAGCGACGGGTTTGCCCGAACGGAAAATTATAGAACAAGCACATGTTATCCTCCTCAAGCTTGATAAAAATAAAGAGGTACTAGTCAGCAACGATTGGGGAAAATTGGGAAGAAAACCTGAGAAACTTTATCGGTAGCGAGTCGCTCTTGAACATGACACTTTCACTCCATCACCATGATTGAGTTGGGTTGGGTTATTCCGTTCACTGGTCATAAGACATTGGTCCATTGTACCATCCATATTTTTGGTTAACGCTACCAATCCATTTCAGTGTCGCCGATATGTTCAAGAGAAGTCGATCAGATAATTCGCCAACCCAGCTTGTGCCTCACCCGCTGCAATACCTTCACGCTTCATTCTTTCATGACCTCCACCCTGAACCCTGTATCATCAGATCATTTTTCACCTCCACAAAATCATTTTCTCCATCCATGTCGTAGTTGTGGGATTCATTAAGGCCCTCCTACGACTGGTCACTTCTTGTCGATGACAACTCGTTTTCCAAGAAGTTGACCTAGGAACAACCCTTTCAGTACTTTGAATCTTGCATGCCTCAATGGCAAGTTTCTCACTTCCAGCGACAGGTTTACATCAATGGCCTTCGACTGAAAGATTTTGTATTCGACACCAAGTTACATTTTCACACCATGCAAGTTGTATTGTAGTACCTTGAGGGTCATCATCATTATCGGTGATTCCTCTCGTGCTTGTTAACAACTTACATCACTGGCTGGTAATCAGGTGATGTCTTTCCATGTTCGACTCCAGAACATTTTTCACATGGATTGACTTGTACTTCGGGTGAAGATTGGATGAGCTTGAAGACCATGGATCTAGTTTCATCCATTCACGTTGTGATATATTCAGGAAAATAAAGACATCAAATGTACATCATTGCTGCACAGATGATCATCCGAATCAAAGGATGATGGCTCTATCAGAATCATCAGTCTGCCCCACAGACGATTGTTTGTCCTATGTACATGAAAATGAATTTATAAAGCTGAGCATGGGAATGCCTGCCTCAGCTAGATCATGAAAATGTTATGAAGATTATGTATTTTATTGTATCTTATTATAGGTCGCCTTCCAGTTCGAAAAACCTCGGATCCTCATGATAAAGCATTTCAACCGACATCAAAGATTTACAACCTCATACTTTAGGGGACAACTGTTATAGACATATTTTGGCACTCCAACCCCAATCATATATGGCCATAAACCAAGCGCTTCGAGTCCCTAAAATTGTTGTTTCATACCCTAAAGGAACAAGGTCAGCTGATTACATCATCTCCAAGAAGTTCTCCACAGAAAACTGCTCAGAACTAGTCAAAACTGGACCATACAGACTGCTAAGTGCAGAGGGTGTGATGCATCTCACGTACCACATGAAAAAAGTGCAATGCATACTAAAAATCCCTTCTGTAGGGTACGATGCGTGAGAGTAGACAAATGGTAGAGATAGTTTGCAAGGTGGATGATCATGGAATCTTCCACAAACTTCTCTTGTGACACTTGCCTCTCTGAATTCACCTAGGGATGAGTAAGAGATCATCAATCTCCAAGTGGAATCAAGAAATATCAGAGAGAAGACACTAATCAAAATCCCAGAAGCTGACTCACCCCCCTACAATCATTTATATATGGACCCCTCATCCTAGAGATCCAGAGGCTGGAATTTGGTATCTTGTAAGGAAGTGTTGTTGGTTTCCTGGTGGAACATCATAGTGTTGGGTGATCTAAACTTTTCATGAGGTGAATAAGGGCTTTCATGCTGGGAGGGTGACGCTGGGTCAGATAAATGGGTTTTAATCCTCTCTTCTAATATTTATATCAATAAAGCTATTTAAGTTTTCCTCCACATTCTTGTATGTCTGATAATATATGCATTTGTGCGGTCAATATATATCTGGTCCTATATTGTTTATGATTGTAGATCTTTGCACTTTCAAGGTATTATGCTGCTTTGACTTTACAGGTACTCTTTGAAGCGGAGTGGTTAAGGAAAGAGCAGCAAAGATCTGTCAGAGGGGAGAAGGAACAAGCAGAGAACCAAGTGAAAGATTAAGGTTGGTATTCTTTGCTCCTCGCCTATCTACTTCTCGTAGAGGAAAATGAAAGTAACTTTAATCTATTTGTTTCTAAGATAGGTACCCGTCTTAGTGGGACTAGCATCTCCGCATAGACACTAGATTTCCCGATAACACCCATCCACACTTTTTTTATTTACAAATAACTATAGAAGGCAAAAAATGAACAAAATCGAATATCCTAATTAGCCATGGCTAATTAGGAATATTACACTTTAGCATGGTAAGGTAAACCTAGGGTGAGTTGTGGCTCACTAGGGTGTTGGGGCATCCATTTAGTTGATTACTGAAGAAACCAGGGCATTGGGGCATCATTCCAATGGGACCTGGAGAAGAATGCTTTTCTAGAATTCTAGGAAATTATTGATTTCATTTTAGTTGGTGCTAAAGATTAAAGAACTTATTAGAAAAGCGTTCGGTGGGTTTTGACCCGGAGGGGGTCTTCCACCTAAAATTATTGTGCCTACTGCGTTCTTTTATTTACTGTAATATTTTAATTGAAGATTAAATAATACTCTAAAAAGATTTAAAAGTGTTAATTGCTAAGGAATATTGATTCACCACCTCTCTTAGTGTTTCCAGCAATTAGTATCAGAGCTTGGTTCATTTAATAGAAGTCTAACAACTAGAAGGATATCATGGGGTATACTAAGAATAGAGTTCCTTTATTCAATGGAAATAACTATGCACTTTGGAGTGGAATAATGTAGGTTCATTTGTTGGCACAAGGGTACAAAGTATGGGAAATCATTGGCAAAGGCTTCACACCAACCCAAGAAGAACAAGGTACGAAAAATATGGTATATGATGCAAAGGCTAAAGATCTTATTATCAGTGGGCTTATCAAATATTTTTATCATAAGGTATTGAGTTGCAAAACTTGTAAAGAGGTATGGGGAAAGATTGAAAATATATATGCAGGTCACTCAAAGGTGAAAGAAGCAAAGCTTCAAAATTTCAGGGAAAATTTTGAGCAACTCAAAATGTGGGAATATGAAGATATTGTTGCATATTGGAATGTTTGGGAGAACCTGTTGAAACGTAAATTGTTTTCTAAAATATCCTCAAAACCTTTCCAGCAAGATTTAGCCTTAAGGTATCTGTCTTGGAAGATACATAGAGTATACCAATCTCAACATAGATGAATTGCGTGGAATTCTTATGGCATATGAGATGAGGATTGAAGAAGAGGATAACACATATCACTTAGAAATAACATTTTCCACATCCAAGAAGAATAGTAAGGACAAGCAGACTGAAAGAAAAACTTGCAAATGTAAGGATGAGGAGAGGAAGAAGATGAAGAAGAACTCTGAGATAAATATTTTTCCAACTTCACGCAGAAAATGAGAACAAGTACAGGAATTCAAAGGCAAACTTCCATTCATATGTTTTGATTGTGGTGAGGTTGGGAATTTTGTAGTCAAATGTCCTCACAAAAATGATGTCGTTACAAAATGATATAAAAGTCCTTGGAAGTTCATCAAGTAAGCCACGAAGAAATGGTTTGAGAAAAGTTTCTTCTCCAATGAAGATAACTCCTTATCCAAAGAATACAATGATAACAAATAAGAATTTGATAGAAGAGTATTGTTTATGGCCAAGCACAATAAACAAGAGGCACCTGATGAAGGAGGAGACAAAGAAGAAGAAATGACTGAAGCCAAATTTCAAAACAAAGTAATCAGGGTTATCAAAGAGCTCAAGGCCAAAAAAAAGCATGTTAGCACACTTGAAGATGAATTGAAGACAGAAAGGGAACAAGTCCTCAATCTTAAAATCAATGTTGAAGAATACAAGTGAATTAAAGAATATCTTAGGAAAGAATTAAAGGAAAACAAAAAGGAAAGAAAAGCATTGGAAGCTGAAATAGTTTCTCTACAAAAGGAAGTAAAAATTGGAAAACCTTTTCAAAACTACGCCAACAGTTCAAAGACTTTGGAAGAACTCATTAGCAACCAACAATCATACAACAACAAGGATGGTCTTGATTACAAAGAAAAATTAGAAAAGAAGTCGAGTCCTTCTATGACAATTAAAGGAGATGGATATGTAAAATATACCAAGAAGATAGATCTCTCAGCTAAATCAAGAGATCAAGACTTGTAAGAAGAACCTTGGAAGACAATTCCTCGAAGAATATTTCCTCCTAGGTACAAACCTATCTTTTATGGCCATTGTTATTCATGTGGAATGTTTGGACATAGAGCTGTAGAATGTCGCATGTATATTTGGAATGAATACAATTCCAGGAGATCCTACAGAAATGGATATTCAAGAACTCAACATAATATCAACAAATTTGATCACTTGAGAGATGATGTCGAATGTTACAACTATTATCGGCAAAACCCTAGAAGCAATTTTGCAGGATCATGATATAGACACAAAATGAAATCTTCTATGAATAACATCAAATGCTACAAATGTCATAACTATGGACACATAGCTCGTAAATGTAGGTACAAGATGGAGTCAACCATGAATGAAAATCTTGACAACAAGAATAAAAAGATTTGGAAAGGAAATCAGGTACAAGATGAGAAAGGAAACCAAGAAGACAATAAGGTCCCAACAGTTATGCCTTCACGATTCGTAATGGATTATGAGGAATCAGTAGCTACTTCAATTAATGACTCGAGTTAAGATGGTCTATTAAATGACACACTATTATGAACAATTTATCTTATCGACTCCTAGAAATTTGAAGATAAGGAGTCAATGCAATAGTATATGGCACAAGTCTACAATTAACAGAAAGGTAGTTTGAATAAGATGGCAGTTTCATTACATGTTTAGGGGGAGAAGAATAGTTGAAGTATTACATATTCAAGGAAGGAAGCGTTGACAAGATATATCTATGTTAAAGTGGATCAAGACAATCTAACGATTATTGAGATATCTTAATAGGATAATGTTATATTCATATATCAAATCAAGTACATCAAAGAAATGCTCAAGAAATTATAGATGGAATATTGCAAGCTAGTACTTACCCCCATGGAAATAGGTTGCAATTTAAGCTTAGAAGATTCATCAAAGGCTGTGGACCAAAGGTTGTATAGATCCATGATTGGGAGTCCCCTATATGTGGCAGCCTCCCCTCTAGATGTGATACTAGCATTGGGAGAAGTAGCATGATTCCAAGAAGCACCAAAAGAATCTCATATCATTGTCATCTAAATAATTCTTAGATATCTTAAGGGAACAAAGGAATATGGTCTCTAGTATCCCAAAGGAAATGATCTAGTCATCCAAGCTTATACAAATGAAGATTGGGTAGGAAGTGTTGATGATAGTAATAGTACCAGTGCAGTAGTGTTATGCCTATGTAGTTGCCTTGTCTCATGGTTAAGTAAAAAGCAGTCTTCAATCTTTTTATCCACATCGGAAGTATAATACATCGTGGCAACAGATTGTTGTACTCAAGTTCTCTGGATGAAGAAAACCATGCAAGATCTTCAAATTATGTTCGATGAGCCCATTCCCATATTCTGTAACAACACCACTACCATGAGTATCTCCAAAAATCCTCTGATGCATTCTAAAACAAAGCACATTCTGATCAAATATCATTTCATTAGAGAGTAGGTCGCTGCAAAGAATATCAATCTTGAATGTGTTGGAACAAAGGAAAAAATTGTTATCATCTTTACGAAACCATTACCTCGTGAAGAATTTTAGTATCTTTTTCAAAAGCTTGGGATTCTCCAAATTTCTCATTAGAATCTTTCTCTTATCTAACTAAATAGAAAGGGGAGTGGAGGTCTATAGAGACCCAAAGAATGACAGTTTGTTAGGGGGAGTTACCCTTTTCCATTGATGAAAAAGGGGGAGTGAAGGTAGTAGGAAGAGGTTTCATGATCATAATGGGAGTACTTTTTTTTCCATCAATGCCAAAGGGGGAGATTGTTGTTCAATGGTTGTCATTGATGTCAATCGAAGCAGCACCAGGGGCTACCCTGATCTTGCATGGGAATTATAAATTATGATTCAAGGATCTTCTAGATGGATTCTACTCATCGAGATGTTTCCATTGATATATGTAATGCCACGTAATTATTCATGGTTTGAGAGATATTCATGTTTGAGTTAGTAATCCTAGTTAGTGGGCTAAAACCCTAGTAAGGACCACACATGACCAGTCAAGGGTAAGTCTCCTACAACAAGGTATGTATGATTAGTGTTTATATTTGAATTTTGAGTATCATCTCTAAAATATGTTTTTTGCATGATAACATAAGTATATACAGGGTCTCAATTATATCTCTATGTCTCTATATGTCACAATTATTTTTGATGCCACATTTTGGATGTCCTATTCTTGATACTACACATTTGATGCTACATATTCTTGATACTACACCAAGTCTGCTAAATCTATATGATGTTGTAAGTTCATGCTACTTGTCTTGTCATAGTTGATAGAATGGTCTATGTTGTTCTACGTAGGACTTGGTCCATCACAAGTCTAGGGTATGTCAATATTTTTTGTTATATATATATATATATATTTAGGTCAATTTTGGTTATAGTATTGCATAGAGTCTGGGCCTATATCAAGAGTCGGAGTCTTTGTCTACTAGCAGAACAAGTCAAAAACAAAAGTGACAAGAGCACTTCAAGTATGCATTGTAATTTTAATTTGTATTTATTCATTATGATGCACTTACATGTCTTTTGCAGGCAGAGGTAAGTTGAATGGTATTTTGCTTTGTTTTTTGATTGGTTTCACCGGGAAAATATTGCATGCAGGTAGAAGAATATTCAAGTACAACATCAAGAAAGAATTCAAGAATAGAAGTATCACATCAAAGCAAGCATTATTGCAAGACATCCTTGAATACATGATAGTCATCCCGATATCGTGAAGTATTGTTAAGGCCAAGAGTCATCATTGTAAAGTTGTAAACGAGTCATTTATAAAAGAGTCATCCTTATAAATGAGACATTTGTAAAACATTCATCATTGTAAAGTTTTAAAAGGGTCATTTCTAAAAGACTAATCATTGTAAATATTGCAAAAGAGTCATTTGTGAAAGAGTCATTCTTCCTAGAGTCAAAGTGGCAGTGTTGAGAGGTATAGGAGTCATTGTTGGGATGATGTCATGGTTAGGTTGTAGGTCATACAGTGATTGGGTATTTGGTCAAGTACATGAAAATCATTGTACATCTTATTGTATTGTGAATTGTTGTCCCTAGTTTGGGAATCCACAATCTTGTTTTATTTTAGTCATTATAGTGTGCCAGGGAGGTGCTAGGCAGGCATGTGTATGAAGTTTTTGTCCTAGAGGGGAATTTCCACCTAAGAATCTTGTGCCTACTATGTTATTTTATTTACTGTTATTACTGCATAAACACTAATAATAATTGAATATTAACTAATTCTCTAAAAATATTTAAAAGTGCTAATTACTAAGGAATATTGATTCACCCCCCCCCAAGTGTTTCCAACAATTGGTATTAGAGCTTTCTTACTTCAATAACAGTCTAACAATTGGAAGGAGATCATGGATTATACTAAGAATAGATTTCCTTTGTTGAATGGAAATAAATATGCACTTTGGAGTGGACGAATGCAGGTTCATTTGTTGGTGCAAGGATACGAAGTATGGGAAATTGTTGACAAAGACTTCACACCAACCTAGGATGAAGAAGGTAAGAAAAATATGGTATATGATGCAAAGGCTAAATATATTATTATCAATGGGCATATCAAATCTATTTATCTTAAGGTATTGACTTGAAAAAATGCTAAAGAGGTATGGGGCAAGCTTGAAAATATATATGAAGGTGACTCAAAGCTGAAAGAAGCAAAGCGAAAAAATTTTAGGGAAAAATTTGAGCAACCCAAAACGAGGGAAGATGAAGATATTGTTGCATACTTTCAGTGTGTTGATGAAATAAAAAATAAATTGGAAGGTTTTGGAGAACTTGTTGAAATGAAAACTGCTTTCCAAAAGATCCCTAGAACCTTGCCAACAAGATTTAACCCTTTGGTATCTGTCTTGGAAGATAGATCGAATCTGACCAATCTCAGCATAGATGAATTGCATGGAATTCTTACAGCATAGTAAATAAGGATTTAAGAAGAGAATGGAAAATCTCACTTAGAAGCAACATTTTCCGCATCCAAGAAGAATAGTAAGGACCAGCATAATCCAAAAGAAAAATCTTGCAATTGTAAGGATGAGGAAAATGAAGAAGCATTAGGGGAATTTTGAGGTCTAAGATGGGCCTCCTAAGAAAAAGGTACAACCAAAGTAAAATTATTAAGGACCAATAGGATTCAAGATGATGAAGTCAATCATGGGGGATGATTCACCATTTTTGGAATAAAAATGTAAAAAGATTAAAAAATAATAAAATAATAAAACTATTTTTTCAACTCATATATTCAACTTATCTCCCTAAGGGTTTACTCAAATTTCAAGTAGGAGCACTCATTGGATGCAAAATTTAATTACTCATCGAAGGAGTACCCATGTTGCATACTTTCGATCAACCCTATTACACGAAAAATGAGAAATACATGAAAAACGTGATTGCAATCACATTTTTCATGTATTTCTCATTTTGTGTCTAGCAGGGTCCATCGAAAGTATCCAAAATGGGTACTCCTTGGATGAGGAATCAAACTCTTCATCCAACGAGTGTTTTCACTCAAAATGTGAGTAAACCCATAAGGAGATAAGTTGAAAATACGAGTTGAAAAAATACTTTCTTCTTTTTCCCCTCTAAAATTTGATGACATAATCTAATATTATTTTATAATTTCCTTAGGAGGCCCATTTTAGACCTCAAAACTCCCTTAATGATGAAGAAGAATTCTCAGATAAACAATATTCCTACTTCACACGGAAAATCAGAACAAGTATGGGAAAATTCAAAGGTAAACCCCCATTAATATGTTTTGATTGTGGTGAGGTTGGGCATTTTATAGCCAAATGTCATCACAAAAATGAGGTTGTTTCAAAAGGAAAGAAAAATCCTAGGAAGTTCAACAAGCAAGGAAAGAAGAAATGGTTTAAGAAACGTTTCTTCTCCAAAGAAGATATCTCCTCATCCAAAGAAGACAGTGATAATGAAGAAGAATTCAATGGAAGAGTATTTTTTATTGACAAGCACAATAAACAAGAGGCACCTGAAAGAGAAGGACACGAAGAAGAAGAAATGACTGGAGTCGAATTTCAAAATGAAGTATTTAGGGTTATCAAAGAGCTCAAGGCTGAAAAGAAGCACATTAATACTCTTGAAGATAAATTGAAGACAGAAAGGGAACAAGTCCTCAATTTTAAAATCAAGGTTGAAGAATACAAGTGAATTCAAGAATCTATCGGGAAAGAGTTGAAGGAAAACAACAAGGAAAGAGAAGTATTGGAACCTAAAATAGTTTCTCTATGAAATGAAGTAAGAAGTGGAAAAAAATTCAAAACTAGGTAAATAGTTCAAAGACTTTGGACAAACTCATTAGCAACCAACAATCATACAGTGAGAAGACTACCCTTGATTACAAAGAAAAATTCGAAAATAAGTTGAGTCCTTCTATGGCAATTAAAGAAGATGGATGCAAAAAATATACCAAGCCGATAGATCTCTCAGCGAAATCAAGAGATCAAGACTCGCAGGAAGAACATTGGAAGAAAATTCCTCAAAGAAGATTTCCTCCCAAGTACCAACCTATATTTTATTATCATTGTTATTCATGTGGAAGTTTTGGATGTAGAGATATCGAATGCCACATATATGCTTGGAATGAATATATTTCCAGGAGATCCTTCAGAAATGGATATTCTAAAACTCAGCATAATATTAAAAAAATTGATCATTTGTGAGATGATGTTGAATGTTACAAATGTAACAATTTTGGAAATATGGATAGGGATTGTGAAGTTCCACATAGGTACAACTATTATCGGCAAAACTCAAGAAGCAAATTTTCTAGATCACGAGATAGACACCAAACAAAAACTTCTATGAAAACATTGAATGTTACAAATCTCATAACTATGGACACATAGCTCATAACTGTAGGCACAAGATGGAATCAACCATGAATGAATAGCTTGACAATGAGAATAAGAAGGTTTGGAAATGAAAATAGCCTTAAAACAAAAAAGGTCACTGGTGAGGGTCATGTCTGTGATGGACCTGTAAGTTCTGTCACTAATGTGACATATGGTGATGGTCCTTAAAAAGGTGTTGTTGTAAGTACATATAGTGATGGTCCTTTAATTTTTATCACGAGAGGCATTTTTAGTGACACTTTTGGTGAGGGTTGTTAAAGGCCCACCACTATTTCTCTCTTTGGTGACACTTTTAGTGACGATCCTTTATAAACCCTCACCAATACTCTTTTTGGTTACTTTTGGTGACGGCCAAAAAATGTTTGCCATTGTTAATCGTTCTAATGAGTTTTCGATGACATTATGTGCATATTACTATATTTTTTGTCAAAAGATAATGATTTAAGACAACTGTTGTGGAGTTTCTTTCATTATTTTTCTAAGGACATGGTGGTTAGAGTCAGTAAATTTGTTAAGAAGTAATTAATGTGCATAATTTCACTCAAGTAACTAGAATATAGTTTTCCTATGTGTTAACACATGATTAATATCTATTAGTTTTATTATATGAAAAATTCCCTTTAGATAAAATTCCACTAGTGTGTGTAGGAATGATATTATTTAATACATAATCAAGCTCCGTCAATTATATTAATGAGAGATACCTAGCACTTCTTAACACTCTTGGCAGACCTTAACATGCTTTGGCACACACTAACATTCCTTGGCGCCTCAGATGCCTTGGAACATATTTGTACCCAAAACAACTTGCCATGACTAGGAAACCCAAGCACATGTTGGCAAGTGCTAACATAACATAACACTCTCCTAGCATGTGTGGGAATGACCTATAGTCCCTATCATGCCCTGGAACATTTTTTCATGAATTAAGATACATTCACACTTGGCACATATTGGCGCTTGGCATGTATTGGAACCTATTATTAGTGTTCCTAGCATGCCCCTTTTAAAATATATAAGTCCTAGCTTATTAACCCTATTATGTGTTCATTTCCTTGCATTTTATCTTTGCTCTTCCTATTGTTTCCTTTACAGCCCTTGACACATATTGGCATACCATGTCACCTTGCACATCCTAGCATTCCTTGGCATGATGCATGTCTTGGCATGCCTTGGAACTATTTGGCACATGTTAACACACACTAGAAATCCCTAGCACACTCTAGAACTTGTCCATTGTATCTCAATAATGAATAGGTCTCTGAGCCTCATTGTAACACAATTCAGAGGCATGTAACCACCAATCTATATTTATGGTTATATTTGTAATTTTTTGCGTTCATGTTTAAGTTCGGGTCAGTGGTATCAAATCGATCTACTATTTCTTTGTTTTTCTTTGCATGTCCTAATGAGGTAGGGATATAAGGAGTTAGGGCTCGAATTGGTCGAACCTTTGCAATACCATCATCACAAATCTCGACGGCCTCCGATGGTAGAAGAGAAGCGAGGCGAGGGGGCAGGAGACCTTTCAAAATCTTGCTCGAAGAAGCCCTCAAGTGATAGAGGAACATAATGGCAAAAAAATTTGCCTAGATTATTCAACGACTTTGAAAGGGAAACGTATCTCCTTCCAGTAGTTACTCTAGAAGCACCACACCATTTAAGGTACAAGTTAAATTTGACATACCCATATTTGAGGTTCAAATAGATGTCGACACTGTATATAAATGATTAAATATGTTAGAAGTATGTTTTTATGTTCATGGTTTTTCTAGCGAGGAAAATATTACTTTTTCACTTCTCAAAGTCACCCCCACGTCAAGGACTGGTGGGAAACCTACTGTGAGAAGATGGACGAAACTACACCCTCACTATTTTTGGTCGTGCCCACTTCGAATTCATTCGGGAAACCATCAAAGAGCAGTACTACTCTATCGGGAGCTATGAGGATAAATACATAAAGTGGACCATGTTGTGGTAGGGAAGGGACCAATATGTGTTGAATTTTACCAATGTTTTCCATACCCTTCGCATAAAGTTTGGTATCAAGGATTTTGAGAAACACTTGGTACTCAAGTACCATGACTGCCTATACAGGTACATCGAGGATGAGATGGAGTTCCTAGACATCTCCTCGCTCATCATAGTGTAATGATACACTATCAATATTGAGTATAATTTTAAATAGAAAAAGAGATACTTTGGATCTCTGAATCCGAAGCAAGGGAAAGGTGCCCCAAACAACATATCAAAGGGAAAATCCAAGTTAGGGTGACCAAGGATAACCTGTCAAAGCTACAAGAAAAGAATAACACCATGAAGAAAAATAATGACACGGGAAAGTGGTGTTAGTTTCTTAAGAGCTCCACTCACAACAAAAGTGAGTGTCGGGCCAAGAGGTCAATGGTGGCCAACCTAAAGGCTTCCAAGTCAGACGCATGTTCTAACTGTAAGTGAGAATTTAACAAGGAGAATTACAAATGGAAGTGGATCATTGACGTGGATCCTAGTGCCATTATGGTTGCCACCAAGATCTAGAATATTGATCCTAAAGATCCAGAGGAGGGGGAATGCCTATTCCACTCATAGATGTTGGTGAAGGGCTCTATGTTGCAGTTCATTATCGATAGTGGGAGCCAAAAGAACCTCATTTTAGTAGAGGTCATGAAGTAATTGGGCCTACCAAATACAACACAACCGCATTCGTACACCATTGGGTGGCTTCACCAAGGAAAATATCTCTGCGTGAGCCAGAAGTATCGCCTTCCCTACAACATCAAGGCCTTCACAGATGGGGCACTATGTGAGGGTTTCTCCTCTAGGAGTTTGTGATGTATTATTAGGACAACCAGACTTGTGGAATTGACATGTTGTATATGAGTCCAGAGCCTGCTCTGTTATTATATATTTGGGTAGTAAGTTATACAGGATAACAGAGGTAGCCTCGCCTACTGCCATCTCTTTGATCTTTGTTAAGCAATGCAATAATATCATCCCCCACATTGGGAAATAAGGGGAAGATCATAGCCCCTGGGAAGGGTTCCTCCATGCAACAGAAGTAGGTGGATATGGCTATGGAAGAATACAAGGGCATCTTCTCCTCACCCACAGAGGTACCCTTGCTTTGCGAGGTTAATCATTTTATTGATTTGACTCTCGAGGCACCTCTACTCCACAGGCCAAAATATCGATGCTCTATTCTATAAAATCAAGAGATCAAGTAGTAAATCAAGGACTTCCTATAAAAAGGGCACATTTGACCAAGTTCCTCACCTTGTGGGAGCCCGATTGTACTTGTAAAGAAGAAGGATGGGACCTAGAGGCTGCATTAATTATAGGGCACTAAACAAAATCATTGTTAAGAACAAGTATCCAATCCCATGGATTGATGACATTATGCGCCAACTCAAGGGGGCCAAATATTTTAGCAAGATCGATCTGAAGTTTGGCTATCACCAAGTTCCAAAAGAGGCCACAGATGTATGGGAGACCGCCTTCAAATCTAAGGAAGGCCTTTTTGAATGGTTGGTTATGCCCTTCAGGTTAAAAAATGCCTTTGCTACTTTTATGAGGCTAATGGATGACATCTTGTGGCCCTTCACCAACTCATTCGTGGTTTTTTATCTAGAATACATCCTCATATTCAGTAAGCATTGTGAGGAACACTTGCAACACATTTTGGTAGGTCCTTGAAACCCTTTAGCAGCACAAAATGTGTGCCAACTTGAAGAAATGAAATTTTGGCATGAGCTAGGTCTAATATATGGGTTACATCATAAATGAGTGTGCATGCATGTGGATCCAACAAAGATCCAAGTAATTCAAGATTTTCCAGCCCCGAACACTCTAATGGAGCTTCACATCTTTTTGGGCCTTGCAAATTTTTATTGGAGTTTCGTGTTGGGATTCTCCCATATTAGTTGGTGTTTGATTTAGATTACTAAGGGTAGGGCCAAAGAATTTTTTCCCTGGTCCAAAGCCCAACATAAGGCGTTTTTTGAGTTGAAGCACAAACTCTGCTGTGCACCAATATTCACACTTCCAGACTTGTGACAACCTTTTGAAATTGAGATAGATGCCTCAGACCATGTTAATTGTGTAGTCCTCACCGAGTACAAGCATCCAATGGCCTGTTATACTGAGACACATTACGATAGTATTAGGAAGTGCCCCACCTATGATAAAGAGATGTATTTCATCATGTAGGCTTTACAACAATGGAAGCACTACATTCTATGGAAGGAGACGGTCATCCACACCGATAACCGAGCTATTTAGTTTATACAGACACAAGGGAAGTTGTAGAACAATCATCATCAAAAGTGGTTACATATCTGCAACAATTCCACTTTAACATTAAATACAAAAAGGGAAACACTAATCATGTTGTAGACTGCCTCATCTAGCCCCTAGTTGCAACACTGACTATTATTCTCACCTCTTGTGGCCACGAGACCTCTAGATGGACACAACTATACAAAAATGATCCAAAGTTTGCCTCCACATACCAGATGCTAGTAGATCGAAAGAAAGTTCCTGATTTCCACCTCTAGGATGCATTATTATGCAACCTGGGCCACCTTTTTATTCCTTCAAGAAAGTGTGCCAAGTTGATTTGGAAGGCGCACTACAGTCTGGTCGTAGGACACTTTGGTGTAGAGAAAATTGTGGTTGTATTACAAAAGTACTTTTATTGGCTCAGACTCTGACCAGATGTTGGAAAATATTTTAGATCATGCACTACCTACACCATTGCTAAGCCAACCATCAAGAAGCAAGGTCTATACACTCCTCTACTTATTGCCAGCCAGCCATGGGAATCCATCTCCTTGGACTATATGACTAGCCTCCCTTATACTAAGTATGGTAATGGTTGTGTATTTGTGGTCGTGGATAGATTTTCTAAGATGGCTATATTGGCGGCCTGCAAGAACAATATCACAATAGAGGACACTGCCAAACTCTTCCTTGAACGAGTGTGGGTACATTTTGGGGTCCTGCAGACCATTATATCATATCAGGATATCAGGTTCCTTAGCATGTTATGGTCAATCCTCTATGCACAATTGGACACCAAGCTCACCAAGTTGATTTCCTTCCATCCCCAAACCAATGGCCAAATAGAGGTCATCAATAGTATAATAGTGCACATACTTCACATGTATAAATCCAAGAATCCACTAACCTAGAATGAGAGTCTTCCCTATGTGAAAAACAGTTATAACAAAGCTCTCCATTGCTCAACTTGTCGCAGTCCCTTTTAAGTGGGTATAGGATTTCAACCATTGTGTCTGATTGATGTTGCCACTCCTCATGTGACTATACAGAAAAAATCCACACATGTGTTGTTTGAGGTTGATAAAGCAACCAGATTTATTGAACACATATAACACATCTTCTAACAGGTTTACAACATCTTGGAGAAGACATATTCTAGGTACAAGTATCGACATTATCAACATTAAGTTCCACATAAGTTTTAGTTGGGTGACAAAGTTTGGTTGCATTTGCAAAAAGAATGCCCTACAAGAGCACATCAGAAGCTCAGACAATTTCGATATGGTCCTTACACCATTACCAAGGTTGTGGGAGACAATGCTTTTGAGCTAAACATTCCCCCATTCCTTGGCCTACATCTAGTGTTCAATGTGGACCGCCTTTGGCCATACATACCACCATTACTGGACACATCAATATCAAGGAAACATATATTTAAAAATATATTAATAGAGAAAAACATTTTAAACTCAACTGTAAATAAAGTATTTGAGTGCACATGCTAAATAAAATATTTCAACATCAAATATGTGTACTATATAAAGCAATGTAAAAGGAAAATTATTGATTATGAATTCTACAAAAAAATATTTGCTATACTGAAAAGGAAAAACAAATGTACATGGTTGATATGAAGGAGACGTAGTAAAATATTTCGCTCTCAGTTTCAACTATAAACAAAATATTTCAATTTCCATAATTTAATATTAAC